>CAUVYM010000403.1:0-64835 GCA_963556165.1 Tipula helvola
GATTTAAAAATGATCAAAAAATGCGTGACATAGTTTATTAAGGAGCACTTAAGTCACGTTTTATATTAGATTTATTCTAGAAATTTAGATTTGTATACGTTACGGTATTTTTTCACTTAGTTTGTTTATTTTAGTTTAATTACTATCAGCGAACACACGACAAACAAACAGCAAACGAAATGAAAACAAAACGGGAGAGTAAAAAAAAACTGAAAATAAGCAAAATAGAGACAAAACCTTACATTTTTTTTCAATTATACTCGATTTTCCTTATTCTATACTTTGTTCTCAGTATGTATGTACATATATGGATTCTGAAGTATACAAAGTGCTCCATACAGAAACTGCAGTATGCATGTTGTTTAAAAAACAGTATTTTGTTTGAAAAAGACAGCAATGGAAAGAAGATTAAAAAAGAAACGAGGTATTGGTGCAGGGACTGCAACGTTGGACTCTGTGTTGTGCCATGTTTTTGTATCATACAAAAATAAAATTTAAAAACAACATTTTTTTTAAATAAACTAACTAAAAATAACATAAATTATCATTTTCTGCAAAAAAAAAATTATTTTTTTTTTTACCCCAAAACGATAAAAATATTATGCGTTAAGTGGTTAACAAGTTCATAATCGTGTAGCCAGATTTCTGTTAAAAAGATTAAACCAGGCATTTTGTCTAGTGTTTGAATATGATACACCAAATTATATTTTGAATCAGTAGCTTGCATTCAAAATCCGAACCACATGAATGTAAGGAGGAGGAAAGTAAATCATTGAATAAATCCGAACTAGAATTCGATATATCAGAACTCATTTGAATCTAATTCTAATAAAACAAGACGAATAATAACAGTTGAATACATGAAAAATGATTGAAATGAAAGATCAAAACTCAAAACCGAAAAACTAAAAAGCATAAATAAAAAATTAAGTAAAACTAAAATAAAATTCTTAAAGCTATTCAAACTATTGCAGTAAAGTTCAGAACCAATACGTAAGTATTGCATTTGTAATGTTTTGATAATAAAAATAAGCTACAGCGTAGATACAAACCGTACTGCAATAGATGTATTAGTAAGTGCAGTAAACTCATCAAAAAAATAATTACTTTATAGGGTTTTAAAAAAAAATTTAGATAAAAAACTTAACAAATTACCAAATTTAGCATTACATCCCAATACCCTTGAATACGTCAGCAGCAGCAATATTTTCAACTGGCACAGAGGAATCAGTTGAGTGCATGATCTCTTTAATCCGACAGATATCGTTGAATCACGAAACACGATGAACATTTGTATCAGATGATTTTCGTAGGTAGATGTTATTATCTTTACACCATAAAAACTGGAACTTATATTTAGTTTTAAGTATTTTCGCCTCATTGTATAACCTCGACTGGAATTTGGTAAGGTGATGCAAAATGAAAATCCGACTATCAGCATGCTCATTGGAAACATCATTGACCAGATCTTTGAGATATAATTTTTTTTTCCTCCGAAATAAATTTAGTATATTGTTTTTTGTAGCAGTTGATTTCAAGGTGACAATAACTGAATTTTTTAATACTGAACCGGTTTGTTTACTATTTGCTTAATTGAAATTATATCATCTTTTGTGATATTTACACCAATTTTACCCGTTATGTTGATTATTAAAAGAGGAACATCTCCACACTTAGACGGAATACCACATATGACGAGATTATTCAAATTTGATGTCTGATTGGCACGGTCCAACTGGGCTTCCAGAAAGTTGATTTTATGATCATGAGTCTCGTAAATCTTCTCCAGCACAGCTAATTTAGTATGGCATATTTGAATATTTTTTGTTAGACCGGGAATAGCAACTTTCATTTCATCCACAGTTTGGCACAAAAAATTGAGTTTGAATTCCTTTTAACATGATACCAAGGTCATCCAAATTTTGAGTACTAGCACTTGATTTTTTAATATCGATAACATCATCATCAACAACCAAAGAATTGTTCGATGACGTACGGCAATTTGGACACAGCCAGGTGGCAGAACCAAGTTTTAGATTTTCCAGCATTTCATCAGAAATTTCAGCACACCTAATATGGAAACCTTTATCACAATTACCACATTTAACACCTGGAAAGCGTTCGTTTGTGATATTTTTCAAACATATATCACAAATTTTAGACATTTCTAAAATATTTTAATTTTTCATTTTTTGCACACAAAATGTCACTTATACCGCCAAAATTTTTTTTTTTTTTTAATTTTTATTTATGATTAGGCAATTTACGATTATCGATTATTTACGATTATATGCAACACTATAAAAATTCAATGCTTATGATTACAACAATTTGGTTGAAACGAAGCAGAAACAAAGAAATAAACACAATAAACCAATTATTAATTTAACTTGAATAACAATTGAATATTATTTATTTTATTTTATTATTTTTAAATTATGCACAACCTTTCGCTATGAATTTCAAAGTTAGAATGAATGGATGGTATGGCGCTCTTATTTAGTCTAGTACGCTTAACCGTTTCACCTATAGAAAGCATAGGGATACTAAAATTGTGTTCTCCAAAGTGTTTGGCACAAATCTCAGAATATTTAGTTGGTACCCAATTTGGCCTACCTACCGCATTTAACCATTTTGACTTTAATTCCCCACAAGAGGAAAATTTAAATTTCGCTATCTAACTGATCAACAACTTAAAATGGATCACTGACGAGACATGTTTAATAAATAAATAAATTGTAAAAACAAGTCAATTTGAATAAAATAAAAAGATGTACTTGTATAGGGTACCAAGTCACTCAAGTACACTTTAAAATTGAATCCTTAACGTAATATCAGAGATTTTATATAAACTTATACTTAAAAATATCACATAGATGTGCTTTTGGGTATGGACTGGGATTTTATCACAGCGCTTTATCACTAATTACGTTTAAGTTAAAAATTAATTATGCGCTAATTAAATAATCTATATTCTATACCAAACAAAAAACCTTACAATTTAACACTAAAATAAAAATTAAACTATTCACTTACCTATTTAAATCGCGAAAACGATTAATTTCAATTTTTTCCTTTCCCAACGGCCATTAACGGTGTTGACGGCTAATTTCAATAGTATCCTAATAAAAAACAAACAAACAATTTATAAATTCTTTCTTAGGTTATAAATTGTCTGTTTTAAATGATTTAACAAATTTTAAACATTAATTACCTTTATTTTTATTAAATTTAATTTTTAAAAATTAATCCGCAATGGACAAAGCAGCACACACCATATTTTGTAATCACTAATATACACAATAACCAGCAGCGGCAATTCATTACCAACGGCCAACGGATATAAAATATAATCTGTCATTTTTAGAGGAGAATATTATTATTTTTTTATTATTATTTATATCAAATTTTCTCTCCACAATTCGTTTCAAGAAAATGAGACTCAAGTAGGGACTCAAAATAATACCAACATTAACAACTTGATAGGCAGTTTAAGTAATGCCGAAGGGGGTCGGTCATGAAGGGTTTACTGATAATTCTGAATCATCATCGTCAGAATACGAAGTTTATCAGGAGGCTGATTTGAATTTTTTGGATGAAGGTTATGTACCACCTCATATACCAATTTCATCAGAGTTACCAAGAGGGTGAACTAGACAATCTAAGCCAAAACAGCTACCTGATTTTGTCACATATTCGGTGAAGTCAGCCGAGCTATGTGATCCAGTATCACCGGAAGACGCATTTAGCAGAGCAGATTCACAAACAAGCAAGGGAAGAGGAATTTAGTTCACTTCAAGAAAATAAATCGTGGGAACTATGTGATTTACCGGAAGGGAAGAGATCCATTGACTGCCGTTGGGTATTTAAAACAAAAAGAGGTGCCACAGGTCAGATTGCTCGGTATAAAGCCCGCCTTGTAATAAAAGGATGTTCGCAAAGGAAAGGTGTAGACTATAATGAGACGTTTGCTCCAGTTGTGCGTTTCAGCTCTATAAGATATCTTACTAGTTTGGCAGCAAAATATGATCTTGACATTGATCAGATGGACGCAGTAACTTCGTTTTTGCAAGGCGACTTACCTGAGGAGATTTATATGCTGCAGCCAGAAGGTTTTACCAGTGGAACTAAAGTGTGCAAGCTTCGAAAATCTCTGTATGGTCTGAAAGAGGCGAGCATAATTTGGAACCAAATATTAGATAGCAATGGGACTCAGTCGCTCAAAAATTGATTCTTGTGTTTACTTCAAGCTCGATGGAGAAAAAATACTGATGATCGCAATTTATGTTGATGATTTAAGTGATTTTTAGCAATGATAAAGATGTGAAGGCATGGTTTAAAATAGAACTGATGAAGCGGTTCAAAATGTTGGGTTTAGGTGAAGCCGATTATTGCCTTGGATTACGGATTACCCGTGACTTGAAAAAGGGACCCATATCCATCGATCAACAACAGTATATCCCAGAGGTGTCACAGAAATTTAACATGATGGATTGCAACCCAATTTTAATACGCTTTGATTCTAATAAAAGGATTACAAATGATATGTGTCCAAAAAACGATGCTGAACGAAATAAAATGATAAGTGTACCATACCAGGAAACGGTTGGAAGTATTCTTTACGCAGCACACGTATCAAGACCGAATTTATCATTTGCTGTAAGTAATGTTAGCCGTTACAACATGAACCCTGGCAAGTCGCATTGGAATGCGGTAAAAAGAATTCTACGATATTTAAAGTGAACTTCAGATTTGCAATTGACATATTCCCGTGAAAAACATACTAGAATTCTTGGTTATTGTGATGCAGATTGGGCTGCAGATGTTGATGAACGACGTTCAATTACAGGATATGTTATTTATGAATCAGGGAGCAGCGCAGTGTCGTGGATTCAAAACGACTTTAGAAGGAGTTATTTGAGAATAATCAGCCCGTACCCACAATATTATGCGACAACAAAAGTGCTTTATGGTTAGCATCTGGAGTCTGATATCATGCCAGAAAAAAACATATCAATGTTAGACACCGTCCACTATATTCGTGAATTGATAGAAGAATCAAAAATTTAAATTAGATTACATAGGCACAATGGACATTGTGGCAGATGTTTTGACAAAGGCTCTTTTTAGGGAGAAATATCAGAAATGTATTTCGGAGATGGGTTTGAGATAAATCTCACATTCTACTGGGAGTGTTGTTATATGAGAATTTATTTTGTATAATTGTTTACTCTCACTAATACATGTGAACATAATATTTACTCTTGAATCCATGTAATAGTACAATGAAATATAATTTAGTTAGTTCTTCTTTTGTTATCAACCAAGCAGGTCGTTTCAATTATAATATAACTTTCAATACGAACTAGTAAATATTGGGAAGAGGAAGTCGTACAATATACGGATGCAAAATTTAAACAAGAATTCCGTGTAACTCGAAGTACATTTCAGTATTTAGGGGTAGTTTTGGATTGTCTGCAGAAACAAGATACGCAGCTTCGGGAGTCAATTCCATTACAAAAACGAATCGCCATGGCCTTATACACATTGGGATATCGAACAATTGGTAATTTATTCGGAGTCGGAAAATCAACGGTGTCCACCAACTTAAATGAGTTTTTGTGAGGCAATCGTCAAAATTGTTGAGCCAATTTACATTAGTGCGTATCTAGCGGGGATTTAGTCAGGCAAGTACAAATGCAAATTTAATTATTTCGGGGTTACTAATCATTTCTGTATTTCAGGTGGTAACGAGGCAATCGATGGAGTCAACATCAATAATGTTTAGAATAAAATAAAAACGACATAAACTATTTTATTTAAAACACAAATTTTCTTGTTTATTTCATTTCAAAAAAAAAAAAAAAAACAAATACAATTGACAGAAATCTTTAATTAATATAGTATATAAAATTAGAAGGCTTCTGAACCCAACTGTTGTTGAAATAAATACAAAAGGGATTTTTGGAGCTCGTTGGATTCTTTTAACAATTGTGTTTGGGCGTCAATTTCGTTCGCCGATAATTTTCTTTTTCGATTTGATCGACTACTTTATGTTGAAGGAACAGGTGAAACAGTTGTTGATTCTATAGCGTAATTTAATTCGGTTTTGTGTCATCGTATTGAATCAAATCATCAAAAACAAAACTTTCGCTTATTAAAGTGTCATCGTTTGATGGAAATCTTCCTATAATCTCATTGACTTTGTCGAAATATTCCCAGGTGGATGGCTTACCTCCTGATGGTACCATAATTTTTTTTCTGCTCTAAAAAATATAAAACTAATCTATAATAAATTAGTTTTTGATTGTATTTTAATTGAAAATACCTAAATTTGTGTGTTAAATTTTTTATTTTTGTTTTTATTTCGTCCATTTTTTTAGTTACACCAATATCGGCCAGCTCATTATTTATTTGGTGAATACTGCCGAATTTCTTTTCGCCCGCCCTAAATCTTCTATATTTTTACTCCAGGACTCCAACAAAACTCTGATTTCTGATACGGTCCATTCCGATCTCTGTTTTCGGTTTGAAATTTCAGGATCCCCATTTTTTAAACCTTTATAATGAAACTGAATGTATTTTATTTGTTATTAACAGTATCAAATTATTTTTTTATTTATTCATAAAATGTATACAATACAATACAATTACTTACTAATTTATTATAAAAATGTTCTAACGTACCAAGTTTTTGAAAAATATGACACAAACCAATTGAAAACAAATCAAAATTGAATCGTTAATGTTAACTTTGCGGTATGATCACCAGGAACGCTACAATACTTAATCGTGTTTATCCATTATAGTCTGAACATCAAAAATAGTAATCTAGATTAAAAGTAAACTTGATTTGGCAAATCTGGATTACTAATCCCTAGCCTGAGCGAGCTATAACGTATAATATGCTCATTATACGTTTGTTTCATTATTTATAATGATATCCATTATTCACTGCTAGTTTATCTAGTAGTCCCTTCTTTTATTATTCAACACTACCAAGTAAATTATTTAATTTTTGAAATTTTATCTAGTAGTCTCTTGCCATTTTCATTATTATTAAACTGTGACGTCAAAATGTTAACGAGAATTACTTTTGGAATATTTAAAGGATTTCATTTTAAAATAAAATGTTATGTGTCGATCGTGGACAAAGTATCGTATTCTACTCGCATATAATGGCTGTTATTCACTCAGATGATTTACGACACTCGCCTATCGGCTCGTTTCGGTAAACTTCATCTTCATGAATAGCAGCTATCACTATATGCTCGATGAATAATACATTTTTATAATATTGGTAGCAGTCAGGCTTGTAGTACCGTAGAATGGGGTGAATAGAAACACTTTTCAAGTTTACAAGCATGTTCTGCTAAGAGGATATTTGTTTTTAATATAATGAAATATCTTAAAATATGGGTGTACTCTTTCCTTTTCAAACTACTTTGATCTATTAGAAATGAATATGGCGGATTTTTTTTAAAAAAAAACCTCACTGTTTCTATTCACCTGCTATTGGGGTGAGTAGAAACAGTCATTGATTTTCGGTTTCTTTCTATTCCTATATTCATTTATGATTTCTGGTGAAACAGCAGCCCGATTTCTTTTGGTATTTTGGCATAACCGGCGGTGAGATAATGCTTGCTTGTATCGTTTCAGAAACGAGCAGAAGAATTCTTTACTGGGTAAGTTGTCCTTAAATTTTTCGACCTATCTTTCTTGCCGGTTAAACAATTCTTGAATATTCATTCGTAATGGTATTTTATCAATGGGATAACCCACTCTGAACTAATGATCAATTTGTCCACAGGGATTTTTTCTTCAGTTTCGTTTAAGCAGGTTGGTCCCCCCTGATTTTGTATTTTATCACCTTTTTTAAATGGCGATATATCACGGAATGGTGTATACCGTATTTCTCCGATGATTTCCTTAATCATAACTTATTATTTTTAACATCTTCAACTGCTTGTTTCAATGTCAGAGGATCACGCTTTTTATAATGTTTTTGGCTCTTCGACTTGTATTGTCTGGGCATTTTAATACTCTGTAGCAATCAAAAACCGAAATATATACTATAATAATTTAACTTTAGGGCAATTTAGTAATTTGGAATTAAGGAAAATTTGGTAATGTGAATAAAAATACTAATTTCTGGTGTCTCTATTCACCCCACACTTCCTAATTTTTGACACTAAACTACAAAATGGTAAAATTTAGGAAAAACGGTAAAAGTTAATTACAGTTTTAACTACACAAGTAAAAAGAAGACATAATTGAACAACTTACATGAATTTTCTCTGATATTACTCCAACGATGGCTCAATTATACATACAAAGTTTTTTAGAGTATTTTTCGAACCAAAAAATGTTGATTTATATTTACCAATGTATTCTTTAAAACTGCCGGTGTTCCACCAAAAATCCCTCTTATTTCTATTTTTGCATTCATCACCAACTTAAAAAATTAACGTTGCTTTTTTTTATTATGTACCTATTATGAAAAATTATCAAGTTAATTATTTTTTAAAGTTTTGTTTCTATTCACCCCGCTGTTTCTATTCACCCCATTTTACGGTATATCATTGTTGGTTTTGGTGTATTGCTCTTTCTTCATAGGGAGAGTTTGCGTTAGTATTGTGTTGTACCTAAACGTCTTATTTTATATATATAGTTGGAATTTGGAATTTGAGATTGGGAATTTGGAATTGGCCCGGTGGTACAGTGGTTGGCATGCTTGCTATAAGCACCGGAGGTCTCGGTTCGATTCCCGGCGGGTGATGAAAAAATCACGGCTGGGTTAATGTAGGATCAATGAATTAATCACTCATTATCCGTTAACATAATGATTACGAATCTTCATCATGAAGCGGCCAAATCCCTTTATGAGATGTAGCGCCAGCGAAAAAAAAAAAAAAAAAAAAAAAATTGGAATTTGAAGTTTGGAGCTCGGAATTTGAAGTTTGAAATTTATGATTTGAGATTTAGAATTTATTTGTTTAATCGTCCAAAGTAAAGAGTTTTTGAATTCAAATAGTTTGTTCATAACATTTGGTTGGGGCCAGGTTAATAAAGTTTCCGATTTCTAAGGGTTAGTACCTGCAACTTATTATTTAATTTTGAATGATTCAGAATTTAAATTTATATACCTTCCTCTAGTCGCTCTAATTTAGATGCCGAATTAAATTTAATTTATTTAAGGGTATTAAGGGCTGATTTTAAATAAAGAATTTAATGGTGAAGTAAATGGGTTTTCGGTTTCACTGATTTAATGAAATTAAATTATGATAATTTTACAATTAAGTTGAATTAAATATTGTGAAATGAATATTTCGATGTAATCGAAGCATTAATGTCATAATGTTGGCATTGGTATCGATGTGGATATTGGTATTGGTGTTAAATTTAATAATGATATTAATGTTAATGTTAGTTTTAATATTAGTATTGGTATTGGTATTCATGTTGATATTGGTATTTATATTAAAATTAATAAATAATCGTTAAAATTATTTTAGTTTAGAATCACCCGAGAAACTTGACCAAGCTAGCATTGGGTAAGGCGATAGCACAACGGGCGGCATGGTAGTTGGTTAAATTATTGTTATCAAACTATTTATGTACAATATGTTAATTTATTTTTAGTAGAAAATTTTTGAAGATCCTAAAACAGCTTTCCAGGAACTTAAGCAGTAAATGAAGTTTAAATGTGTTGTCTTGTGCTATATAATTGACTAAATATATACTACTAACAAATTTACTAACGATCAACTACTTAGGTGTCTGGAACCGGGTTGATTCTTTGTTACTAACATACCTCTACTTTCGTTCGGTTTTGTTATGTGTAAAGGGTGTACCCGGTGTCATACGGGAGTCTTGTTTAGGCTTGGTCGTACATTCTGATCAATCAATCGATCGAAAAAATAATAGGAAACGAAAAAAAAACAACTGAAGGGAATTTTTGAATGATGCTTAATTTACTTCATCTTGCTCTACAAAGTCGAAATTTCATTTAATCACAAAGCAATTAAATATCTTTATTGGATGTACAGCACAGTTGAGTGGTTGTTGTTTATATATTTTTAAGGAAAATTCAATTAAAATCTTAAACAAAAAGTACCACCTGGGGTTTAACACAAGTTTCATTATGTATTTTTTTTGGTCTTTATCAGAAATAACACGGTTAAGTAAAAACAATGATAACAAACAATTTAATATGAAGCAGTAGTTTAGAAAAGTTTATTATTAAATTAGAAACGGTAACTTAAACAATACAAAATACTTAAAATTTAATTAAAGACTGTATGTTTGTGGTGTACGTTTAATTTTAATTGATATGTCAAAATATTATGTTGTAGCTTTCGATTATTCTTTTGGCTTTGTACTAACTAAGATTGTGTGAAGAAAATTGTTTTCCTCCAAACGTTTTACTTTAAACATTACACTATGTTTAAATGAAAAATATTGGTTAGCCAAAACGAAAAGACACATGGTCAAAGTGATTTAATCGAATATCCGTAGTGAGGGTGGTCTAAATTTTACTAAGTCGTATGAGTAGTATACAGTGGATGGCTTGTATATTTAATAAAAAGACATATTACACTTACCCTACTATTACAAAACCAAACCAAACTTAAATCTTTTATTGTGAGTATAAAAAACCAATTTATTTAAAAAAAAAAAATAATAAGTAATTTATTGTGTGGTACGAAGAATTAAGAAACCTTTTTTTAGATCTGCCTACAAAGAGCCGGGAACGTCAATGGGCCAAGTATTTCTAAATGAAGATACAGCAGAAATATATGTATATAGCAGCAAGGTCTGTACGAGCAAGTTCTACAGCAACAACGTCTACAACCACTAAAGCTCAGGAGAAGGAATTTGTAAAGTGTTCTGAGAAGACGAAAAGCAGGAGGAGTGAAAATTATTTTAAGACAAATGAGGCGGAACAAATTGAATATTCAGCAACGCGTTCTATGAAAAAGCGAAAACTTAGCTTATCTGAAATATCGAACATCAAGCTTCAGGCGACTGATTTAGTAGTATAAGTTGCTTTGGCTTTATTCATCGACTTGAATTTTACAGTGGAAAAGTACAGACTATTAAGAAAATATGTAAAGAAGTTTAATGGTAAATTGGTCAATAAGCGATTTTCAACATATAAAAAATTGCAACAAGAAAATGAAAGATGTTATTCTCAAAATTTGAGAATTTCTGAAAAAGGTGTTATTGTTAAACTGTATTCTCTTTTGGATCCTACGGTAACTAAAATTATGTCTACTAAATCATTAGAGGAGCTTTAACGGCACGAAGGGCAGCAACTACTTAGTTTTACACAGCAAATGGGGAATGGATGGATCTTTCGGACAAAACCAGTACAAACAGAATTTTACTGATAATGGTACAGTTGCTAGTTTGTTTATAGTATCTTTGGTTAAAATCAATATTACTTCAGGTAAATCTATATTTGGGAAATAAATCCAGAACCATCTTCAATACGATACTGTAGGCCATTAAAATTTGAATTCAAACGTGAAACATCTGAAGAAACTGTAATAGAAGCAGAGAATAATGTGAGCCAGATAGAGGATATACAGGTTACTGTGGTGTCAATTGGCAGTCCTTCAATATTAAACACAAGCTACAATTAACCATGATTGGTGAGAAAGTTTGCTATGCTTTAATCGAAAATAAATAAGCTGCTACACCGAAGATGATGAACAATTTAACTGCTCATAATTTTAAAGAATGTGAGGAAAATGCATATCAATTTGGATTATTAACTCTACATTTGTTGGATTAGGTTTATGGAGTGTTTTCTTCATATTTTGAGAGAACTTCAACTAATAATAGATTTCGTTAGACAAGGTTTCGAAACATCTAACGATGGAAATACAGCAATGCGATTTTTTAAAGTTAATAACATAACTATTTTAGCAACTGGTGTTGATGAATCTTTGTTTAGAAATTTTCAAATATCCTGCACGTAATGGCATGTGGATGAGAAATCAACTGTGGTCGATTTAAAGAGTACACTAAGGAAACTGCTAAACTATATGTTGAGCATTATAATTGGTAATACATGCCAGCAAGCGTACATACAGTTTTATTATATATAGTAAGTATAATTCGTGCTGCTATGGTTTCAATTAGACAGCTTTCCAAGGAAGCTCTAGAAGCAGGTAATAAAAACTTTAAAAGAATTAGACACTGAGAAAAGGATTCAAAGCTATCACCAGAGGCTATATACTTATTTTACCACACTGTGGCGCCGTCTTTGCAGTTGAGATACAAACTAGATCAACAGACAGTAATGATATATGAGTCATCCATGTTGAACAACAACTAGATTTTTACTGTCTAAACAAAGTTTGCATTATATAAACTCAAGAAACATTAAATAAAGGGTTAGTTATTATTATATCTTTTGTGGAAATAGTTTCCACATCATAAAATATTTACCTTACAATAGAAAAGTCAACTGGCCACGTGACCGCAATGATACCTGGACTACTTTCAGAATAACGGCAAATGTTCGACAGAGTTCTGCAGCAGAATGATGGAGAAGAAGGCGTTCTATTTTCCTTAGACGCGTCGGGACGAATTGGGAAGACTTTTTCACTCAATTTTCTGCTTGCTCAAGTTCACTTTAAAAGCTGTTCGATTTTGGTGAAAGTGTCTGCACTCGTGCAGATAAACAAATTTCATCGCATGAACTTCCCTGTAATCCAAATCCAAGAAGTTTTGCATATATGTACACCAAATGATATGTCTCTGAAATTATTGAAAAAACAGAATTAGCAATTTATTAAATAATTATTCAAATTTATACTTAGCTTGTAATTTGTGTCAAGGTCAACATTGTTTTTGTTTATATTTTTTGATTGTTTGACATTTCGTCAGCTGTTAGATTAAGTACTAAAAATAGGTATTCTTAAAATTGGCGAAATAACACCATCTATTATTAAACATTGTAACCATTAATATTATCTTAGCTTTAAACCTTTATACCAATTAAAATATAAAAATTAAGTTTAAATTACCCGCTATAACTTACCATAAGCCAAATGATTTAAATAACCAATCAAAAATTGCCACCATGACCACTAATGGTTATAAGAAGAGGAGAAATTGTTAAGAGTTTGCAATTCAGTTTCGATCTGTGAGCATGTGAAAAATAAATCATCTTTCAGTACATCTCATCAGGCTATAGCGACTGAACTGCTAATTTTATTACACTGATTTTTTCCTATATATAGGAATCAACCGTGCACTTGTAGTATTAGCGAATTTTTACATTCCCCTTTCTAAACTTTTAACAATTTCAATGTTATTGTATTTAACGCATACATGCGGTTACTATGTTCAAACTTTTTTTTTTTTAAATTATTTTGGTATATTCCAAATTGATAAATATTTATAAGAAGAGGAGAAATTGTTAAGAGTTTGCAATTCAGTTTCGATCTGTGAGCATGTGAAAAATAAATCATCTTTCAGTACATCTCATCAGGCTATAGCGACTGAACTGCTAATTTTATTACACTGATTTTTTCCTATATATAGGAATCAACCGTGCACTTGTAGTATTAGCGAATTTTTACATTCCCCTTTCTAAACTTTTAACAATTTCAATGTTATTGTATTTAACGCATACATGCGGTTACTATGTTCAAACTTTTTTTTTTTAAATTATTTTGGTATATTCCAAATTGATAAATATTTATAAGAAGAGGAGAAATTGTTAAGAGTTTGCAATTCAGTTTCGATCTGTGAGTGCGAGTTCGCGACAATATTCTGCTGAAAAATTTTCAGCAGGCAACCAATCAATGTAGTCTATTTCGTAAACAAATTTCCCCTTCCGAATAAAATATTTTTAAATCGCATGCAATCCTGCTGAAAATTTTTCCGCAGAATATTGTCGCGAACTCGGACTGAGCATGTGAAAAATAAATCATCTTTCAGTACATCTCATCAGGCTATAGCGACTGAACTGCTAATTTTATTACACTGATTTTTCCTATATATAGGAATCAACCGTGCACTTGTAGTATTAGCGAATTTTTACATTCCCCTTTCTAAACTTTTAACAATTTCAATGTTATTGTATTTAACGCATACATGCGGTTACTATGTTCAAAAAAAAAAAAGTTTGAACATAGTAACCGCATGTATGCGTTAAATACAATAACATTGAAATTGTTAAAAGTTTAGAAAGGGGAATGTAAAAATTCGCTAATACTACAAGTGCACGGTTGATTCCTATATATAGGAAAAATCAGTGTAATAAAATTAGCAGTTCAGTCGCTATAGCCTGATGAGATGTACTGAAAGATGATTTATTTTTCACATGCTCACAGATCGAAACTGAATTGCAAACTCTTAACAATTTCTCCTCTTCTTATAAATATTTATCAATTTGGAATATACCAAAATAATTTTAAAAAAAAAAGTTTGGACATAGTAACCGCATGTATGCGTTAAATACAATAACATTGAAATTGTTAAAAGTTTAGAAAGGGGAATGTAAAAATTCGCTAATACTACAAGTGCACGGTTGATTCCTATATATAGGAAAAAATCAGTGTAATAAAATTAGCAGTTCAGTCGCTATAGCCTGATGAGATGTACTGAAAGATGATTTATTTTTCACATGCTCACAGATCGAAGCTGAATTGCAAACTCTTAACAATTTCTCCTCTTCTTATAAATATTTATCAATTTGGAATATACCAAAATAATTTAAAAAAAAAAAGTTTGAACTAATGGTTATATTATTTTTATTATGGTTCACCAACTTGGGTGGACCCTTTTTCTTGTATAATAAGTTTTTTATTTTTTGTAATGAGTATAATTTGTAAGCTTGAGGAAGTGAAACCAAAATTAATAAAATAATTAAATTGTAAACAACAAATTATATTATAAATATATGTGTATAAAAAATATACAAAACCGTTTTACCAGTTTGATCATTGTTAGTTTCTAAAAACCAAGTTATAGACTTATAACTATACTGTGTAAAAAATCTATAAAATCGTTCTACCAGTTGATCAGAGTTTTGTATTAAGTGGCCATTGTTCGTGAGTGCTTTTAAATACGTAAACATACACGTATTGACACCGGAGTTGAGAAGCCGAATTATCCGTTGATTGAGGGAAATAAACCAGCCATATCCATAACCATATACAGTCCACCGTCGTTCAGAAAGGGAATCGGTTCGATTATGGTGAATTTTTTTTGAAATAACACTTAACTTTACATTTTGAATTATGTAATTTTGATAATTTATTGGAGTCCAGAACTATCACGACTATTACGTGATAATCATATCTATGTGAACATGAGGTAAGCCCTGTGTGAAGTTTTTTCACAGAAAGTGTAGCTATATACTGACATATTACAGTGTAAAAATAGTGTAGTGGTACAAAAAACAAATGTAGCTACAAATTATAGATAATTATTCCCAAGAACCTTTTTTGGAACAAACTGATTCTTGTGAAAACACATTCCAAAAACGTCCATTACCACTTGTTTTATCAATCATTGTGATTGGCGCTATATATCCTTATATGTATTAGTCACCAATTTTAGTCGATCTTTCAGATTTCAGGAATTTTGCGTGCCAGAAGTAAAATCCCATGAAATCAACTGATCATGATGTCTACTAACTATGACAACAATTTAAATACCATCTGTATATTGTGATTGGCACTATAGGCGGAAATATGTATGGCCCATTTTAGCTGATGTATAGTTTAATTGACAGTTCTCAAGGACGATTTGTGCTTGATTTAAATGTCCATGGAATTTTATTGGCACAATGTTCAGTATATGTGATAAAAATTTCAGGTCAATCCGTATATTGCGATTGGAGCTAAAGTCGCTTAAATTAATGGCATAATTTATTTAAAATGGATCTTAACCTTTCTGAGAAACATTAAGTACCGGAACCAAATTCGAGCGCGATCAATCTAATATATGGTAGGTAGTACTATATCTATCAGTGGCAACAAATTTAAGACCATCCGTATTTTGTAATTGGTGATATAAAATAAAATCTAAACGTTTTGCAATACACCCAATTTAAATGAAAAAAAAAATGATAGCATTCATTTCTATCATAGCATTCATTTCTATCTCCTAATGCTTCTCTCCTCAACCTCCTTCCCGCGTGATATGTTTGATATTATAGGTTATTGATGTGTTTGTGATTCTGCCGCAAACTCAAAGTAGGCCTGATTTGTCGATTAACAGCTTTAGGTAAATAAGTTTACTTGAAGATCGTAGCTCTTTATTGGATGCAAAGAGTTTAATTTCTAAACCAAAATGCTTTGATTATGACACATTCATACGGTGAAATGCGGTATTTTTGTGATTCTTTACTGGTAAGGTATGGTTAAACTGAAGGATTAGGATTTGATTTTACGTTAAGAAATCGAAAGAGGTAACCATCTAGCCAGTATTCTAACAATTTGCATATTTTGCACATCTCCACCATAAATTTGAAATCCGTAATTGGTGTGGCTCTATTATCCTAGATGCGCAATCAGCAGGATTGTCTTGAGGCCTACCTGTCTGCTTTGGGATCTATTCATGGTGGTAACTATTTCGTAATTTCGAATTCCGACGAAAGTGTTCCTATTTTTTAATGAGCAGAAAGCTATTGTGGAATCGGTCGGTCCATGCGGTTATTTTTGAAACATCTAGTTTCAAACCTTCTTTTATTTTGTTAACAACCTTTATAGGAGTATTGCACTACACAACCCTAACCGAGGAATTAAGGTCTGTTTCACTGGTGCTACTTTGGTTTTAGACGATAGAAACAAAATTTCGCAATGATCGTTTTGGTTTCTAATTTTATTTAAAGCAATTTTTCGATTTCGTTTATCTTAGGTAATGTGCGTATACTTAGCCACTCTGCCGATAAGTAAGGAGAAAGTTAGTCATCCTAATATAAGTTTTCAATCCACAGTTTTTGAAAAAAAAAAAATTATTTTGATGATCATCGGGGCAACTCGTCCAAGAGGGTCAAAAAGTCGACTGGGCTCATAGAGAATCCACACTTGACTATGACTGGTGCGCTACTAAGGTTTACTTGTTTGAAACTATCTATTTGTGGATTCCAATACAGTCCTAGAACTTTAACGTAACTGGATGGTCCTATTTCAAGCATGTTGATTAAATTCACAATGAATTTTTTTTTTACTTTTGACTTACAGGTTTGTATGAATTTTCAACATAACGAGCAAACATTTTTGTTCGTCAAGTTGGAAATTCATGTAAACCTGTAAGTAAACTGAATCGAAGTTATATTTCCTACAATACTGATTGCATTGCCGGGTTAACTGCAAGACAATCGTTCAAAGATTTGCCTGTGATAGATCGATAACCTACAACCCTAAAACCCATTACCTTCAAATCTATAACACCAAAACTCATAAATCTCACATCCCAATAAACTTACACGCAAAATTCAAACCTTAATCTCGGAGAGTTTTAGCTTTATAATTCCATATGTCCATCACTTCATTACCTCAAAACACATAAGTTCTATAACCCTGAAGTCCCATAACCCTATAACCCCAATATCCTATAACCCCCGTAATCCAAAAGCTTATAGCCATATAAACCCAAAACCCTATAACAATACAACTCTTAAATGCGACAAAAAATACTTTGAGGCCGACAGTTAAAGCTCCGCACGACATCACATCTTTATAAGTCTCTTACCTTTCAACTTGTAACCCTATAACCTCACAACCCTATAACCCTAAAATGCAACAGTAAATGTACTTGCATGTAAGACTTGAGTTCTGAGGCTGACCGTTTTACCGTGTGTCTTCATCCAGGGCACCTCCACGTGAGGCGGTATAGTCCTTGGACTATGGCGCTCATGATGTCATGGTCGGCACGGAAAAGTACCTTCGTAAAATATTTAGTTTACTGTAACAATATTGAAGAATAATAAATGAGTATAATATTTCTTATGAAGCTATTGACTGGCGTCTATTCAAAGATTCTTCAACATGTAGTTTAAAAGCAGTCTTGCTACATAATGGCAACCATATTGCTCCGCTACCTGTTGGTCATTTAGTTGTGTGAAATGAGGAGAACCACAACCTTTGCTTCCTACTCGCAAAATTAGATTACGCTAAACACAAGTGGAAAATGTGTGAAGATTTAAAAAATGACAAATTTATTAGGTCAACAAAGTGGTTTCACTAAACATTCATGTTTTCTAATGGGACAGCCGAGCTCGCGCCGAACATTATGTGAAAAAGGATTGGCAAACTAGAAACAATTTAACTTCAGGAATAAAAAAAATATAAAACAGAGTCTAATACCAACAGATAAAGTAATCCTTTCACCATTATATGAGCCGTTTATTTTGACAGTGGAATAAGTCAATGTTTTGTTGAAACGAGATAATGAAAGAATAGAAAAATAATAAATGAAAAAACATATTATGGGATTTTGAATTTTCTTATTTTTTGCACAAGTGTTAGGGATTCATTTTTTTTTTGTTTTGATAATAAATTATTTACCGTTAGAAATTATACTGTCATTTATCTATTGTTATCATTAGCTTAATTTTTTGAAAAAGTGACTTATTCCACTTTTAAAATAAACGGCTCATATATACAGCTGAGACTTGCAAATCAATTCGTCAAAGCATTGAAAACTACGGAGAGCAAAGCTTTTATGTACATATTTGAAAAGTTTTCTAAATTGTCTGATGCGAAAATAAGAGATGGTATTTTTGCTGGACCACAAAATAGAGAACTTTTGCAAGACAATGAATTCAAAAAAAAAATAACTAAGGTGAAGAAAGCAGCTTGGCAAAGTTATAGAGACGGTACGAAAAAATTTCTAAAAAATAGGAAAGATCCTACGTGACTATAGTTGAAAATATGGTAATTTTTTTTAAAAATATGGGATGCACCCTGAAAATTTAGGCGATCTTAGTGGAGAGCAGGGTGAAAGATTCCATCAGGATTTAAAAGATTTTGAAAAGAGGTATCAGGATAGCCATAATATGTTGGCAGATTACTGTTGGTATTTGAAGAGAGACTCGTCAAACCAAAACACAAAAGAACAGCGCTACGAAGGTCATTTATAAATAAACGAACGCGTTATCACTCTAGAACTGAAAACACATGAAATGACTACTTACAAACTCGTAAAGCTCTTTGAGAATCGTGAGAGGCGAGGTGACTCACGTAAATCAAGCAGCCCAAAGGGAACAGAAGCCTGCTACGCTCACGGCGTTGTTCCTCGGTATCGCTAAATTTAGGTATTAAATTACAATGCAGATAATCTTGACCTTATTCAGTATTCAAATTATAGTTTTGGAGACCCAAGGTCTATGAGAAATAAGATTAAATAGCTGGTTCAAAGTTTCTGCAAAACAAGAATTAATTCTTGCGCTTAAGTTTTGATTGTAGCTTTCTGAGATTACAGGCTCTTGAAGGCTCACTTGTAAGTTTTTTTGATGTTTCGGTGATGGAGCTATAAGATTATGAAATTTCTGGGTTATAGGGCTATGTAAATAGTTATGGGGTTACAGGATTATGAACTTTGGGGGTTATGGAGTTTTGAGGTATTAGGATTCGGAGTTATATTGTGACATGCAATTTCTTACGTTACACTTTAGGATTGTGGGGTTTATGGGTTTTAAGGTTATAAAATGATGGACGTATGGAATTATAAAGTTAAGCTCGAGTTTGAGGTTTGAGTTTTGCGTGTAAGTTTTTTGTTTTTTTTTTTTGCTGCATTTTTTGTTTATAGTTTATTGGGATTTAAAATGTATGAGTTTTGAGGTTATAGATTTTGAGCTTATGGGTTTTAGGGTTATAGGTTATCGATTTCATAAAGGGTTGATATTGTTGGATTTTATAGTTTCAAGCTGTTTTTGAGGTTCGAAAAAAAATTGACGTGATGGGCAAAACAGGCTTCGGATTCGGTTTCAGTAACCTAAATAACATTTAATTCACTTGGTTTGATTTAAGGAACCCTCCACTCGTTTTTTTTTGTTGACCTGTATTATCATCCGTTACGCTAAAGTGCTACTGTTAAGATAGAGTAGCAGCTTCACCTCGCAGGGCTTCTTTAAGGTACTGTATCGACTAATATCATGAATTGTCGAATATAACAAGTCAAAATGCGACCGCCACTATGAGTTTCCAAAAACATAGGTATTGTGATTTTGTGGAATGTTGCTTCCACGTGGGTTCCATTAGGAGAAATGTCTGCTGTCATATCGATTAAAGAGCATGGTGACTCCGTCTTTTTTCGTCGCGCTAAATTCAACCACATACTACTTTATAGTAGTTTTCTTCAAAATCTTCAATCAGCTCTTTCTTATTGTCGAGATTTAATGGAATATATGAAATGACAAAAGTAACAAGTTAAAACAAAACATTAAGTTTGAAGAGGAAAAATTGTCCACACTTCTCTTGATTTGTACAAAACACTGAGAAGATAGCTATTAAATAATTTGAAAGCCTTAAGTACTTTTCATACCGGCTGCGTTGACTTTGGTCTTTAAAATGTAAAGTCGTTTTCTAACTTTAAAGTTTTGTAATTTAATTTTATTTGATTAACAGTGTCACTATTTATAGAAATATTTTGATAATGTTATAAAAAAAAATATTTTTAAGTGATAATTAATAAAAATACACGGTAATGAAAAGCACTTAATTCTCAATGTGTTTTATCAGAGCCTTCTAGAGTATAGAGCCATAATCATTATGACGTATTTTTAGAAGCTTTTTTAGTGGTATAACTTTTCAATGATTTCAATAGGAATTCATAGTAAAAGTTTTTCAATGAAAAAAGCAAAAATGTTACAAAATATTTATACAAAAGTGTTCTACATATCTTTAGCAGCAATATACAACAAGGGTATTATTGGTTAAGTAAATTTTAATTGCAGAAATCTAAAAATTAAATTATTTCTAAAATAAATGTTTAGAACTTTCATTTTGAAAAATACATCAAAGTTGGCTCTGACGAATTAAAATAATACTTATTACTTGCTACATTTATCTTTAGTTTTACTAGTGTACGTTAGATGTCTAAGATTTACACAGAAAAATAAGAAAAAAAAATTGTTTAATCAGAAAATTATGACACGTTCTTAATATTTTGAGAATTTGGTTTGTTTTTACTACAATTTTTTAACTTGAAATTTCTCCAGGTGGCAATTTTTAATAAGATTTTTCAAAATGTTTACTGCCATCACTGCCATCTATGTAATGTATATTGACTTAATGCACACAATTTGCAGTAAGCTTTTCTTTTTAATTTGACCAGAATGCTGTTGTTATGAACTTTTTTTTTATATTTTGGTTTAAATAAATCAATTATTACAAGAAAATGAAAACGATACTCATATATGTTGAAATTCAAACATTTATGAAAATATTTCAGAAATCATAATTAAGAATTTGCAACGTTTTCATTTACAAATTTGCCTTAGGAATAATAATGATTTCCCATATGTTTTTTGTGTTTTACTATTCAAATTTTGGTTTTTCCTCGTTTCTAATTCCCTCATAAAAGCATCGTTTTTTAGATTATGGCTTGTATAATCAAGGTTGCTTTGGTATTATCAAAGCAATCTTGATTATATAAGCCATAATATAAAAAATGAAGATTTTTTAAGGGAATTAGAAACGAGGAAAAAACCAACATTTCCAAAGTAAAACACGTAAAACATATGGGAAATCACTTTTCTTACTAAGCCAAATTAGTAAATGAAAACGATACAAATTCTTAATTATGATTTTAGAAATATTTTCATAAATGTTTGAATTTCAACATATATAAATTTCGATTCGCGGACTTTTGGTCTAAAACAATTTATCTAAACCCATTTGACTAAAGCAATTTAGCTAAAATCAATTTATCTAAAAACAATTCATCTAAAAACAATTCGTCTAAAGCAATTCGTCTAAAACAGTTTATCTAAAACAGTTTATCTAAAAACATTTCGTCTAACTACAATTGATCTAAAAAAATTTATCTAAAAACAATTTAACTAAAAACAATTTAACTAAAAACAATTCGTCTATACACAATTCATCTAAAACAATTTAACTAAAAACAATTCGTTTAAACTCAATTCAACTAAAACCAATTCGTCTAAAACCAATTTATCTAAAATCAATTCATCTAAAACGATTATATTCATATTAGAGCTCATTTACATTCAACGACATTCGACGTCCGCAATAAAGTTGAAACACAACATATGAAAAACAGCAAAGACAAAAAGAGAAAAAATAATCATCTGCTTAAAAAGTCAATTGAAACCCAAAAGTCGTCATCTGCGTTTTTTGCAGATGCCGAGTTTCATCTTTTTTCTGTAAAATCGTCGATGCGTGAATAAATAACTTTAATAAGGTTACAAAAACAAGAAAACCAATCATTCGTATTGGTTTATGACATTTTTGTTTAAATTTATTTTTTAATGTGTAAAGAAAACGAATTTTTGATTTGACATCGGCATCTGCGAAAATCTTTGAATGTAAATCAGTCTTAAATCAACTCGTCCAAAACAATTCAACAAAATAATCGCAAAAAAAAATGGATATAAAATAATTTTTCTAAATTAATTCGTCTAAATTTTTTCGTTCTTTTTCAAAAGAATAGAATCACGAAGTAAAGTACAAATACATTTTACCCATATATAAAAAGGGGACGGGCATATTCAAAATTTCATTTTTTCCTTTCAAAATGTTACTTGGATTTTAGATCTTTTGAGCAACATTTACGTAAAAAGATAAACCAGTTCATCTTTTTTAGGTTTTTCCGTTCTTTTTCACCATTTTAAAGCTGATTTACATTCAATCTTTTCGTTCTTCTCCAAAAGACAAAAGATGTACGATAAAAAATGCGTTTTAGTATGATTTCCTTGTATTAAAATCAGAAGGAAGACTTAAAAAGTATTATTCAATACTAAATACTAAGATGAACTGGTTTACCTTTTTACGTAAAAGTTGCTCAAAATATCTTAAATCCAAGTAACATTTTGAAAGGAAAAAATGAAATTTTGCGTATGCCTGTCTCATTTTTATATATGGGTAAAATGTATGTATTTGCACTTTTCTTCGTGTTTCTATTCTTTTGGAAAAGAACGAAAAGATTGAATGTAAATCCGCTGTGTCGACTGGAAAGCGCTATGTAGGTATAGTGAAAATAATATCTCAGCGAAATTCTGACAGACATCGCGCATCTACAACAAAAAAAAATAAATGCCGTAAACACAGCGATGTATTTAGGCTAATTTGTTTACATTTTGAGGTTGGAATTTGTCTACTTTGAATTATGTTTTTCCTCAAATTTACAATAATTAATGTAATTTTAATTTAGATAACACACTAGCACTAGAACTTTTGATAACATTAAGATGTCATGAGCTTGCCTCGAACAAATTGAAATTTTAAATCGAGTTTTTTTATTGTTTTGCTTTAACACGAAAAATGACATTTCTTTCTAAATATGCCTAGTTCGTACCTTAAATGGGTATAACGTTACATATCCAGTGGTGTTGTTAGTATTTTTTATAGTTTTTAATTTCATATGTTATTTTAGAATTTCCCTATAGAATAATGAGAATTTTTAATATTTTCCAATATAAATTATGTACATTATGTAATGGAATCAAATTTCACATATCTTTATTTATAATTTTTTTTGTTTTTAAAAATATTATTCAGCCGACCCTTCTCTGAATTTTAAATTTTTTTTAACTACTTCACTGTTGGCTGCGCACAACGATGAAAATATGAGTTTCGCTGAGATATTATTTTCACTATACCTACCTACATATTTCTAAAATTTAGTAAAGACACATTTTTAAAAACTTATTTTGGAATGGCCAAGTTTAATCGGTAATTATTTTTATTTAAATAATTTTATATATTTTGAGACGAATTCATCTAAAGAATTGTTTTTAGACGAATTGTTTTTAGATGAATTGATTTTAGATAAATTGCTTCAGACGAATTGTTTTTAGACGAATTGCTTTTAGATAAATTGAGTTTAGATGAATTGTTTTTAGTTGAATTGAGTTTAGACGAATTGTTTTTAGTTAAATTGTTTTTAGATAAATATTTTTTAGATCAATTGTAGTTAGACGAAATGTTTTTAGATAAACTGTTTTAGATAAATTGTTTTTAGGTAAATTGTTTTAGATAAAAAATCCGTTTTCCATAAATTTCGTTTAAGTAAATCTTTTTCATTTTCTTGTAATAATTGATTTATTTAAACCAAAATATAAAAAAAAGTTCATAACAACATCATTCTGGTCAAATTAAAAAGAAAAGCTTACTACAAATTGTGTGCATTAAGTCAATATACATTACATAGATGGCAGTAAAAATTTTGAAAAATCATACTACCAAAAATTTCCAGCTGGGGAAATTTCAAGTTCAAAAGTTGTAGGAAAAGCAAAACAAATTCTCAAAATGTTAAGAACGTGTCATAATTTTGTGATTAAACAATTTTTTTCGTATTTTTCTGTATCAATCTTAGACATCCAACGTATACTAGTAAAACTAAAGATAAATTTAGCAAGTATTATTTTAAATCGTCAGAGCCAACTTTAAGGGATTTTTCAAAATGAAAGTTCAAAAAATATATTTTAAAAATAATTTAATTTTAATATTTCTGCAGTTAATATTTACTTAATACCAATATAACCTTCTTGTATATTTCTGCTAAAGATATGTAGAACACTTTTGTATAAACATTTTGTAACATTTTTGCTTTTTTCATTAAAAAACTTGAAGCTAAAAAACACCATTTTAACTAAGGATTCCTATGGAAATCAGTGAAAAGTTATACCACTAAAAAAGCTTTTAAAAATACGTCATAATGATTATGGCTCTATACTCTAGAAGGCTCTGGTATTATTCATTAAGCAAAATAAGTTTGCTAAACTCAGTGTGCCATAAAATTGTTTACCACATAAATGAAGATAAACGCTATTTCTCTAGTTTTACAACATTTATATACGAGTACACATGTGGCTTATAAAAACTAAAAAGCAACGTTTTCTGTTGTGTTCAGCAATTTACAGCACTGCAGTTTTATTTTTATTGCCACCACAAATTAGGGTACTATCTTAGTAGTTAATTAGTACGAACCCAAAAATAATGGAAAACACAACAAAGCAATAATGAAGTTAAATGAATTGTTTTTCATTAAGAACACAGTTTTGGCTAATTGATTTTGTTTTGATTCCAAATTCTTTGAACATTTACAGGGGGAGAAATCTAGAGTGAATTTTTATTGAAATATATGTACAAATATCCCTGGGAAGACAAGAAATAGGATTGGTCGTAGGGATAATGACAGGTCACTGCCTTTTTGGGGAGCATGCGAGAAGGCTGGGGATACAGACGAATGACTTTTGTAGAAGTTGCATGGACGAAGAGGAGGAGGAGACTTTGGAACACTTCCTATGCTCATGTCCGGCGCTATCATACAGAAGGCATAAGTATTTGGGTGTGTACGGTATGGACAGCCTTTCGGAACTCGCGGACTGTGGAGTGCGAGATTTACTACGCTATATAAATAGCTCTGGTTGGTTTCAACGGGAGTAATGGGGAGATGGGATCCTGTGGTATCACAACGGGCCATTGCTGGCCTAAGTGTGCGATAGCAGCCACTTCAACCTAACCTAACCTATGTACAATTCGAGTGAACATGAGATTAAAAGTTTATAAAGTCAATAAAAAACTGAAAAACATACTTACATGTTATTTTTAATTGTTGACTTTTTGATTGTGAACGAATATATAGTAAGATGACGTTCGTTTGCTTAGCCCAGTTTGCGACTAATTTAAATTAGAAACTTTATGTTTACTCTATAAAATTGGCCATATGCCAATCGTAACGGAGAGGAATGAATATCATTTTTTGTTGTTTTACGTCATACCGATTCCTAAAGTTTCAGTAGTTTTGCATTCACAATAACAAGAAATCTTTAAAATCCTAGAGTTTGTTGTAAAATGCGACTAAGTTAAATTAGTAACTTTATGTCTATTGTATTTCAAATGGTCCAATTGCCATTTCAAAACGAAGGGAATGAATATCATTTTCTCAGTCATACTGATTCCTAACATTTGAGTGTTCAGCGCGAATGCAAAACTATTCAAACATTAAGAATCGGTATGACGAACAGCAACAAAAAATGATATTCATCCTCGTTGTTTGAAAATGGCACATGGCCTCTACTAATTTAACTTGGTCGTATTTTACAACAAACTTTTGAGCCCAGATGCACAAATAAAAAGCCCACGGCCATATAACTAATACTTGCTCAATTTCTGAGATCTTCTGTTTTTAAGATTTTTTGTTATTTATTGAGAGTGAATTGTTTATTTATTCCTAAACAATACGAATTAATAATACATATTTCACTCAAAATTCCAATAAGAAATTGTATTAACAGTAATGTATATGAACTAATACACGTTTATATTTTGTTATTTGGTATAATCTTCACTACAGTACTTTAAAGTATCATTGATTGATTAATTGATTGTAGTGTTCGACTAAGCTATAAGCAAGATCTCCCGAAGATGGCCGGGCCTCACCGAGCAGCCTACAACGTATAAAGAAGATTTGGATAGGTTTAGTTAGTAATGGAAGAAATTGACACCGTCAGATATCTAAGTACCTATAGTATAAAAGTAATATTTATTAGTTTGTTGAAATAAATTTTTCGAGTACTTCTGGAATTTTTTTTTTATTTATTTATTCTTTTAGAAAATACAATTTCCTTTAGTTGCTCTAGCCTTTAGCTTTTAGCAACGCAAATTAACAAATGTTTGTAAGTGACCCTCCACCAAGATTTGAATATATAGGATAAACCATGATTTAACGTATAAGAACTATTTCATAAATGAATCCAATAATAATAAACTGAGCAGCTGAACGATTATATTACATGTACGTTTAAATAGCAAAACACAGCTTAATATGTATCCAAAAAAAATTGTTAACTTCTTTTTTGAAGATGAGGAAGTCTGTTTGATACTTTATATTTTTTGGTAGGTTATTAAATTTGGTGATACCTCTGTGCAGTATATTATTTGATCCCATACCGGTAGCAAAAAACTCGACTTGCAGATGTGATCTTCTGCTTGTAGGATAGTGGTGTCTGTCAGGAACATGACTTAGTAGAAAATTATGTTTAATTCTGTTATTTACGATTTTATGGATAATTAACATAAGTTCGACATTTGCAAGAGCAGGTAAACTTATGAATGCTCTATAATTATTAAACAGAAGAGCTGTGGGGTACAATCTTGGCAAGTTATTTATACATTTTATGGCTCGCTTCTGCAGAATGAAGAGCTGATTAGTTTTGTCACTGTTCGAGCAAGTTTGAGTTATGTAAAGTGTGGATGTATGTACGAATAATAGATCATGGACATGGTTTTTGTATGACATACATTTTTTATTTTCCTGAGTGTAAAGATGGAATCGATGATTAATCCCAAGTACTTGTATGTTTTTACTCTTTCGATATTTTCACCTCCGTAATTTATTTGCATGTTCTGTAGCACGCTTACTTCTAGTAGTTTGTTTTGGAATAATATATATTTAGTTTTATCTACGTTAAGAACTAGATGATTATTCTGAAGCCAGTCATATATAACATCCAAATCATGCTGCATGTCTAAAAACAAATGATTGAGACAAGTGTTTGCGTATTTAAGAACGGTATCGTCTGCATAAAGTTGCAGATTACCGTGCAGCTTCAATTTTGCTATGTCATTGATAAAGATAATAAATAATAAAGGCCCTTATATGGATCCTTGAGGTACACCACTTCTTGTTAGTTGAAAAGTACTGCATATGTTTGAGATGGTTACACTTTGACTTCTACCGATTAAATACGATTTAAATAAATTTAATTGGACAGGTGATAAATTGAGTTTTCCGAGTTTTAGCAAAAGAATTGTATGGTCAACCATATCAAAAGCTTTACAAAAATCAAGAAAAATACAAGATACATGATTATCTATTGATTTACTGACGAAATCAGTGAGTTCTATGCACGCCGCAGTTGTGTTTGATTTTTTCTGAAACCCAAATTGACATCAATGATATTATTAGTGTCCAAGAAATGCGTCATTCGTTCAAAAATAGCCTTTTCTACAATTTTTTATAATGAATTCAGGACTGATATAGGTCTATAGTTACTTATACCCGTCCTACTACCTTCTTTAAATATTGGCGTAACTTTAGCTTGCTTCAATGAGGAAGGAAAAACCCCGGTGGCAAATATATTGTTTGTAAATTTGGTAATGACTGGAGTTAGTTGTTCTTGATACTTTTTAACGAACCTAGCAGAAATCGAGTCTATTCCAACGGCAGAATTGATGTTAAGGGGGTAACCTGGTGTAGAACGCCAAAATCAAGCACTTTTTGTAAAATAAAAATAATAAAAACTATTCAATATTTATTTTTGCAATTATTAATATTAATTGTGTACATATTGAAGAGTTCAAAATAATTTTTTAAAATTATTATATTGAAGTTGAAGCAAGTTATTAAAACAAATATGAAGGTGCCTCTAAAAATTCTTTCTTCACGGCGTGCACTCTAGCATCCCATAGAATTATCCGATTAAAACAAAAATATATTTTTGTAAAGTTTATGAGTGTAGTTTGTAGATATACCTATCAAATTAATTATTTCATTACAAAAAAATTATTAAAATCATGATTTGAAAAAAAAATCCGTTTTTTTGCAGAAATTTTGCACTTTCTTTTGTTTATAACTTTTTCTTAATAATGTTTTTAGTACAAAATATGTGGTATAAGTTCATGGCAATTAAATCACCTTTAATTTAAAAAAACAATTATTTTGATCCATCGAGAATTTTTTGAGTTATCCTGCACGCCAGTTTCAAAAACATGGTTTTGAGAAAAACGCGTTTAAAGTTTCCGAACAAGGAGAAAGATAAAGGAAAGTTTATCATTGTAAATTTACCTGTACTTTTAAAAGTCGTTATTTCGTCATTTTCGCTTTGAGGGCGTATTCTAGAGATAATATACTATCGATTTAAGCAAAAAAAGAAAAATCGATTTTTTGAAGCCGCTACACCAGGTTACCCCCTTAAATTCACATATATATGTCTTTATTTCGGCTTGAGTCACTTCAAAAAGATCAAGTGCTGTTTCAACGGTATAGTTAAAGTCTAAATTATAAGATAATGTCAGATTATTGAAATAATTACTTGAAATTTGGGTGAAGTAGGAGTTAAAACAACTGGATATTTTAGAATGTTCAGTTATCTTATGATTATTAACGTCTAAACTCGGGGCGGCCAACCCAAACTACACCACGGGCCAGATTCAAATTTCTATATTTTGAGCGGGCCGCAAATTTCTTTTTTTACAAGACGCTTCAATATTTTATAAACATATTTATTATAATTTCATGTACATATAACAATTCATATTACGTCATCAAATGATAAAAACATACATAACTACAAAAATTAATGGGACGCTGGTTTTTCTTTAACGTCACTCAAATTTTTTATATTTACTTCAATTTTAGTTGTAGCACATCTTAATTGATTTTCCAAATTAACATGCGTAAGAGCACTTTGATTTGTTGTACTTCATTTTCAAAAAAAAAGGATTCGCACAAATAAGTCGATCCGATAATGCTAACAATTTTTATGGCATTTCTGCGGAAACTTTCAGTCACATATTTACTATAAAATTCCATTTTTGGTATTGTAAAAAATAATTGCTACAGCTCAGTATTACATTGTAGGTCGATTAATTCCATTTGAAATTCCATTGGAACCACTTTAACATCGACATTAAATGGCGAAGTGAAGATTTCGAATAATTTATCGTAAGTTTTTATTTATGCGAAACGTTTATCAAATGCCGTCAGTAAATTTTTTATTTCGTTTGCGTATTTGGCATATTTTTTTTCACCTGCAGAATCGTTTAAACAAGGGAAGTGAATATCATTTTTTTCGTTTAATTGGGATTCCCAAAATGACAGTTTTGCTTTAAAAGCCTTAATTAATTGGCATGAATGTGATACTAATTGGTTTTCCCCCTGTAGACCTTTATTCAGAATATTTAATTTATCGGTTATATCTACTAAACAACACAGATCTAAAACCCATTGTTCATTATTTAGTTCAGATACCTTCAAATTATTCTCATTCAGAAAAAATCCGATCCTCTCGCGTAATTCGTAAAACCTCTTAAGGCAGTTTCCTCGACTCAGCCATCTCACGTTCGAAAAATACACAACGTCACCATACTCTGAATCTAATTCAGACAGATACTGTTGAAATTGACGGTGTTTCAGTGCATGAGATCGAATATAGTTCACACATTTTATAACGACCGGCATAACGTTTGTTAGTATTACACATTGCGCACAAAAGTTTTCTTGATGAATCAAGCAATGAAAAATAAATATATTTGTATTATCATATCCCTGTTTTCCCACTTCTTTGGTTCTTATCAGACTGATCGCACTCTTTTCTTTCCCAACCATTGCAGGAGCTGCGTCAGAAGTCAGGCCGCTTAATATTCCTAAATTTAGATCCATTTTTACAATTGCCAATAACAATATTTTTGTTAACCTGTTAGCTGTTACTACAAAAAACTTGCGCTGCGACTAACAGCAAAAGGAAATGAAAAAAAAACGTTTTTTTCTAAATTTTGTTATTGCTTTCTAGTAAATTTTATTTTTAATCGTCAACACTAAATATTATTGTAATACATTTATACTGAATTTAATATGTATACTGAATTATGCAGCGGGCCGCATAAAATCAAGTCAAGGGCCACAAGCGGCCCGCGGGCCGCGGGTTGGCCACCACTGAGTCCAGCCACTATGAGTGCTATTAGACTTTCTGCTGAATATAATTTCACGTATTAAACCCCAATAAAGCTTTGGTTGTGACAGAGAATGTTCGAGTTTCGCGCTATAGTAGCTTTTCTTTTCAGACTTTATCTTATCAGAAGCTTTAGATTTAAAGTATTAGTATTGCGCTGCAATGTACTCATTGAGTGGGTATTTCCTTTTTAGTTTAAAAAACTTTTCTCGTTTTTTAATGAGTTCGATTATATGGCGTGTTTTCCAAGGTTTAATGATAAACTGTTTCGTTGCTTTATTGCTTACAACTAGGCTAGACAGAGCCTGCGATAACTCATCCAAGTTAGACCATAAATCATCTCTATCTATTTCATCGTAGTTAAGAACATCAATTTGGTACTTTCTCTCCTTTTTAGAAATTTTCCCGAATTGTTTTAATAGAATCATTTTATGATCCGATAGTGACGAATCCAAGTATCATTTTGTATTCTTGATCGAGAATGTCAGTGAAGATATGATCAATATAAGTTGATATCATATTAGATACTCTAGTAGGAAACTCCGGGTCCAGACTATTTAGAAATGTAAAACCTGAGGAAGTTACTGAATCGCGATATTTTTTAACGGAATTTGAGTTATCTACTATATTTAAATTAAAGTCTCCTAATACAATGCTTTTTAGATAAGAATGGAGTAAATGTTCAATTTTATCAATAAAATTATTGATGTTAGACTGATTCCATCTGTAAATTGCAATTATGTAGTTGAAAATTATATTTTAATATGTTTATAACTAGGTAACTACTTCCCTTGAATTCTTCTTCAAATATTAAATTTCCAGAATATTGGGGGTGTAGGCATATACAAGTTCCACCCGCTCTTCCAGATGTACGATTCGAAACAAAAATCTCGCAATTTGGTATATTAAAAAATTTCTCATCATTCTTGTTAAACCATGTTTCCGTTAGAATAAGAGCATGAATATCATGCGGAAATGTAGTTAGGAGAATTTGAACATCATCAAATTTATTGTGTAAGCTTCGCATATTTAAATATAAAGTATTAAACGATTCCTCACCGGTGCAAAGTATTTAAAGGCTAGTGCTGTACGTAACATTTGCTCTAGTATAACTGTCCTCTACCGAGTTCATTATTGGCTGAAAAAAAAGATAATAAAAAATATGAAAAAGACGAAAACAATAATAATATAAATTATAAAAAATACAAATAAGAAGAGAGTAAATAATAAGTTATAAAATTATAGAAACGGTGTTTAGATGATGTCTTTCTGGATATCAAGCAAATTGATTGTGACTTAAATTTTATGAGTATTAGTGGGTGATTTCGATATGTAGGTTGCTCGTCTGATAGGTTGTTCGTTGTGGAGTTTGGTTTAGCAGAATAATTTCTGGGAGCATTTAACTGTTTAATTTGTTCAACTTGTGTAATGAGATCAACAGCGGCAATTTTTTCACATATCTTGCGGAAGATGCTTTCGTATTTGGTATTATTTCCTATTTGGCATGACAATATTGTGTAGCTTAGAAGCAAACCGGTGTCTTTTCCACATTTTAGAAAAAAGAGTAAATGATGAGGTTATGTTTGTTTTGTAGAATAAAATCAACTTATTATTATTGGATTTTTCCAAAACAGTTGTTTTCCCTTTCAAAACGAAATCAAAAAAATAGATCTAGTTGCAAACCAGCTCTATTCATTCTTTAAGTGCAAGACAAAACCATTCTTGTCCATTCGATATATTGTATACAATTATTAAAATTTGTAGCAAACCAATTGTTTTCCTTTTTGGCGCAAAAATTGTTAGACGTCAAAAAATTTCTTCAGCATAAAACAGTTTCGTTTAAGGAAGCTTGTTGGATAGTTGTGTTGTGACTAGTGAGGATTCAAGACCCCAAGCACAGATATGTGGTCCACGTGCTTGTGTTTCAAGGAACAAATAAAATTTGAGATAGAAATACCGAAACTAATCAGCTAATTGTTCAAAATCGTATGTATGTATTGTATGTATGTAGGTTTGATATGTGATGGTTGTGGCGGGCAGAATAAAATTCCGATCATGGTAGGAATGGTTTCCTATTGCCTTGCTATAAAAGCACCAATAAATGTAACATGTGTGGAACTAATATTTCCTGTAGCAGGACATTCTTACATACCACCTGATAGGGTCTTCGCTTAGATAGAAAAGAAATTAAAAATAAAGGATACCATCGTGGATGTTCAGGAGTATTTCGGTATTTAATCAACATTCGGAACGACGGTAATCCTGAGAGACAAATGTTCAGTCTATGACTTTAAAAAAACGTTGGAGATTATTTGAAACTTCCAGCCAACTGGCACGCCAGATTACAGGAATCAAACCATATGATTATAACAAAAACCAAAATAGGCAGATTTCTGTCCGTGGCGAAGTATTTTATAAATCGTACTTGGCAAAACCTGTTAACGTCATGAAAAAGAACAGCTTGATTCAATCATTCAATGGTATCAATGGTAGAGCTAGTTAGAGAAAAGAAATTAGTTTCCACTCTGAACGTTTATCTCCTATCTGTAGAAACATATTTGTATCTTGCCATCTCATCTTACATTTCTCAGAGAATATTAGTATTTTCAAAAAGCAAATAAAAACAAAAATCTTGAGGTTGTGTGGCTGTATTATGTATTAATAGTTGTTTGTGGAATTTGACAAAAGTTCCTTCGATCGAAAATTCTAATGAAAGCCCTTCAAAAGAAGATCAGTTGATTTCTCTATCTGCATCCGACCACTAGATGTTGACAATTCCGCAGATTTAGACTTAATACATTTTTCAGATCCAGCTTGATGGCCTAATAACCTTAACAATAAAATTACTGATTATGGTTGTTTAACGCGGATGAAACAATTGACTCGCTTCAAATTAGGGTAAAACGTGCTCAAAGTTTATTCGACCAATTCGCGGATATTGAGCGGCTAATTTTTGTGCTACACGCTGAGGAAGCATCGTTGTTTCCGAATTTTTCGATTATGACAGAATTAAGTGGTCGAATAAGGACGCCTAGTGTGCAATAAGGGTTTTTAACAACAACAGTGGATCGTACGATTAATAACTCTCACCATATCCGTCAATTAAGTTGCCCAACATCAACATTCCTCCATTCTCAGGCGATTACGTTTAATGGCAGTTACTCTACGATCTGTACTGTTCCACGACTCATGAAAAAGATTAACTCACAAACTCGCAGAAGTTGCAGTGCCTAAAAAGCCTTTGCGTGGCGAAGCAATATCACTATTGGGGCATTTCAGCATTACAGAGGCGAACTACGTCGAAGCCTTGCAGAAACTGATCCAGAGATACGGCAAAAAGCGGCATACAGTCAACGCGTTTATTAACATTTTCCTGGAGCAGCCTCACTCCAATCATGTCAGCGCGGCATTTATCCGCAAGCTGCCTCTTTTAAATTTAAAGCCTGGAAGTTCTAAGTCGTTCGCAACAGTTAGGTTTAAGGAGCTGGATGTTAACGAGCGATAAGAATTAATACGCAAATAAAGGCGCTGTTTTAATTGTTTTAATTTCAGCCATGGGACTTACAATTGTAAATCGCGGGTTAGCTGTCGTTAGTCGTTACTGTATCAAAACTCATCATACTCTTCTGCAAACTGAAGCCGACAAGTCCACTCAAGCCAGAATAATCTACATACAACGTTATCGTCAAATCCTCGGTTATGCATGCTTCTTTTGGGGAATCACAGGTGATTTTACCAATTACCTTAGTAAATATAAAAGACGGAGTTGGTGGCTTCCGAATGTGTCCAGCGCTTCTAGAAGTTAGGAGATTCAAAATTAGGCAGTTCAAAAGGAAAGGTGGAACGAACAATAAGACCGATCGACGGAGAAGAGTTGAAGGTATGTGATTTTATAATTTCAAAAATCTCAGACATGCTCTCATCGTATGGCTTCAAAATATATCAATGTGACGAATTGAAGAATGTGTAAATCGCCTTGTAGACAAGAAAACGTCATTGGGTTGGATTGTTACCGGTAGAAATCGTGAGCAAGAGTAGCGTATCAACCAATCTACATGTTTTAGCGTAATACTGAACGTTGACGATAGCCCATGAAAATTCTGGGAAAATTATTCAGTAGAAGCAGCACCAACTCTTACATCAGAATAGCAAACATGTGATCATAGTGCAACTGCCATTTCGAGAAACAATTTTCATCGGCGTATCATGTGGCAACACAAGCCAGATAATTATTATCAATCATAGCTGGAGCAATCCTAAATGATACGTATGTTGACGATCTCACGACCAGGGCGAATACCAAAGCTGAATTGAGTGACCTGAAAGAGAAAATAGCAGCCATTCTAGACACCGCGCGCGTTAATTTGCGCAAATTCGCTACAAATTGCAATCAACTAACAAAACGATTGGGAATCACTGCGGATACCATAAAGAAAATTAACGAAAATCGAGCAATGAAAAAGCTGCTTGGTCTGAATTGGGATCCATAGAAGAACGAGGACAATATACAAAGTGATCATTGTCAGCCAAAGCCAGTAAAACCGTTGCTAAATACTCCAGCATTTTCAAGATGAAGAAAATTATGGCTTACGTTTTCCGCTTCATAAAAATTCCCGTTCACTACCAAAGAAACGTAACTTAAAGCCTCTTAACCGGTGTTTCGGTAGCGTATAGGCCAGTTGAATAATTCTCAGCAAAGCTCAAATAAAACACTAATTATTTAAAAACACACTGTATTCATACAAAAGTACACAAGGGAAAAATACAAAACTCCAGCTGGATGTCCAATTTTATCATTGTGTATCTGAAATTAAAAAATCATGTATTATTATTATTGTAATTGTTTATGTAACTAAATTATACTTAGCTTAATTATGTTGTATCCCATTTATCTAAAATTATAAAAATTATCAGCAATTTAAAGTAATTATTGTAAAAAATTTGTCTACTTACACCAAATCAAAACAAATAGCAAATAATTGACATTTGTAAAATTGTTGACAAATTTTATGTAATATCTTTATTTATCACTAGTGCCATCTCTTGTAAATTATTATAAGTTAAAATTGTTATACTTAGACGTTTTTCTGTTCTAAATTTATGGTTAGCTTTAAGCTTTATAAAAAGAAAAATATTGTAACAATTTGTGTCAGTTCAGTTGCCGAATTCAAGTTGTCAAGTCGAGTCGAAAAATAATAAAGAAAATAAATAAAAAATTAGTCGTGCAGCATAAAATAAATTCTGTATTTTATTAAAAAAGTGAAGAAGTAAAAATTGTGTACAGCGAGTGCTACTTTGATACAGTCCACTAAGCATAAATTTAGCATAAGCAGCTATAGCATTCGCAGCCCCAAAACATTTGGTCCTTCGAGCCGGATGTGTCTCGAAACAACAGTAAATTCAGCATCAATTAAGCAGCTATCGGTAAATTGGAATAAATTAAGCAGCCATACAGAAGAATCTAATTTAAACCGGCAAATTGAGCATAAATTAAGCAGCTATCTAGAAGAATCGATATTGTATAGGTAAATTCGGCATATAACGGGAACCACATTCTAGAAGAAAAAACCACGCGGTGGAGCACGCTAATTCAGATAAGTGGACACATTTTATTATTATTTGCTTTTCAATTTTAATATCGAGCCATAAGTATATATTTATTGAAATAAATAAATAATTCAATTAAAGACAAATAAACACTGTGCCGTTAATATTTATTTATAAAAATTCGCTGGCGTGTTTCGTTCATATTTATTAATAATTATCGTGTGTCGAACTGTTTATGTAACTGTATTCGCGGTTATTGGTAATCAAGTGCGTTAATAGCTAACAGTGCAATAATTAGCTTAGTGAATTAACATTTATTGTGTGAAGTGATACAAGCTCGAAATTATCAAGCATACCCAATCAATTTAATTGTATACTGCGCATTTTTTCAAATACCGAGTGCAAATCAGGCGACAGCTATGAGTGAATTAGATATTCTAAAGAAACTGCGTGCTAGTCAGAAGGGCAGCATGACTAAATTGCTAAATTTTGTGAGTGAGGTGAAAAGCGATAATGTTCCAGATATTGATCAGCTGAAAACGAGAGCAGGACGAGCGCAAGAAATCTTTGACCAATTTATGATTCTGGAAGAGAAAATTATTCGGTGCGATCCAACTGAGGAGTCCGACCTTGGCCCTTTTGAAGACAATTACTATACTGTGCTTTCAGGGCTCAATTCGTGGATTCGGAAAAAAAGCGTAGCAGAAGGAGTATCACACCACATGCACAATGATACGGTAAACGTATCACATAATAGTACCGCCGACGTCAAGCTGCCCAAAATCAATATTCCTATCTTTAGTGGGGCATACAAAGAATGGCAAACATTTTTCGATTTATTTTCGTCTACGATACACGAGAAAGAATATCTAACTTCATCGCAAAAATTTCAGTATTTGAAAAGTTTTCTTCGAGGTGATGCAGAACGGTTTCTACGCAATACTAATATAACGGAAGCCAACTACAACGAAGCGTTGCAAAAGCTTATCAATCGGTACGACAAGAAACGTCACACTATCACGTCACATATTGAAACATTTTTGAAGCAGCCATCGATCAGTACTCCAACAGCAGCAAATATCCGATCGTTACTTGATACGTCAGATGAAGCACTTCGTGGTCTCAAATGTTTAGGGACAAAAGCGGAACAGCGTGATCCGTGGCTGATCTACATTCTTCTAAACAAGCTCGATTTGGAAACGCAAACATTATGGTCACAGCAAGACATAGAAAACAAGGATTTCCCTACATTATCAGAATTCTTCGAATTTTTGGAAAGTCGTACGGATGCATTGGAGTCCTTGAAAGCATACTCAGCAAAAAAGGCGGTTAGAACTCCCACGATCAATCCTGTTAAATCTAATGCCTTCGCTACAACGGCCAGCAGCAATACTACACCACTATCATGTCCTCTGTGCAAAAGCAATGATCACAAACTCTTCGATTGCGAGACATTTAAGGCGCTTTCTGTATCCAAGCGCGAAGAAGTAATAAAAACTGAAAAAAGATGTTTTAATTGCCTCAACTTCAACCACAGCATTAAGACGTGTAGATCTAAAGCCAGATGTCATCATTGTCGACGTAAGCATCACACCATGTTACACAGAGAAGAAGTAGCGCGTCCTCCAGAAGAAGTTAAAAATAATTCAACGGTAGAAAACTCACCCATTGAGGCAAATCCATCCAGTTCCTCAAATAGTTACCAGGTTATGATGACGTCTCAAGTCATATTGCCAACAGCAATAGTACGACTGAAATGCAGTGATGGAAGTGAAACCAATTGCAGAGCTCTGTTGGATTCATCGTCCCAAGAATCGTTCATTACCGAGGAATGCGCTCAGAAGCTAGGGCTGCGAAGAACAAATGGTCGAATGTTGATGAAGGGTCTTGGGGACACAAAACTTGGACATTCGAGAGGCAAAGTGCGCCTTTCGTTGCTACCACTCAAAAATCATTATCCGCAATTGGAGGTTGAAGCATTCATCGTCCCAAAAATAGCATCGTCCATTCCATCCAGCAATTTCAATCCATTTCATTGTGAGCAGCTAAGAGGATTGACACTAGCCGATCCCCAGTTTAATCGGAGGGGTTCAATTGATGTTTTACTTGGCACTGAAATATACTATGCCGTAACAGGAGGGAAAAGATTACAGCTAAATAATCAATTGATTGCAGAAGAAACATCACTAGGTTGGGTGGTAGCAGGAAGATTTGATCATCAGCAGGAAACTGCCTCAGCTTGTTTCAGCATACTGCTCGACATTGACGCATTATTACGCGCATTTTGGGAAGTCGAATCAGTGCCAATGAGACCTCAGTTATCAGATGATGAGCAAAAGTGTGAAGAATTATTTAGTGCAACGACCACAAGAAATTCAGAAGGTAAATTTATCGTTCAGTTACCATTTTCAGAGTCTCCCAGTACCGTTGGATCGTCATTACACTTAGCAGAATGTCGATTGAGAGCAATGGAGCGGAGATTTGAGCGAGATAGCATGTTTCGCGATTTATACGCCGACTTTATGAAGAAGTATGAAGAATTGGGTCATATGGAAGAAATAGCTAGCGACCAATTATCTCAGCAGCAGTATTATCTCCCACACCATGGCGTTATTAAAACAGCTAGCACAACGACTAAATTACGTGTTGTATTTGACGCGTCAGCCAAGTCAAATACCGGCAAATCACTAAATAACGTCTTGCGTGTAGGGCCGATAGTACAATCATCTTTAATGGACATAATTTTGCACTTTCGCCAGCATCAATTTGTTCTAATTGGGGACATAGAAAAAATGTACCGCCAGGTGCTAGTCGATGCAGAGAGCGCGAAAATGCAAAACATTGTCTGGCGAGCTAATAAAAATCAACCGATACGGCATTATCGACTAAAAACGCTAACATACGGAACAGCATCAGCGTCATTTTTGTCAACAAGATGCCTGAAAGAACTAGCAATATCGAGTCACGAGCAGAATAAAGCAGCAGCGATAGCAATAGAACGTGATATTTACGTGGACGACTTGATGACGGGCGCAGATTCAAAGCAAGAAGTGATGGAATTAAAAAAGAGCATTTCGAAAATTCTGTACTCAGCAAAGTTCAACATGAGAAAATGGTCTTCAAATGATGAAGAAATTCGGCAGAATATTTGCGAGACAAACGTTAAGACAAGCAGCTTGAAAATTGCAGAGCATCCAGAAGCAACAAAACTCTTGGGATTGGAATGGAGTTCCCAGACAGATGAATTTTACTTTGCCACGAATTTTGAAAGCCGATCAAAACACACTAAAAGATCGATGTTATCCGAGTCGAGCAGAATTTTTGATCCACTGGGTTGGCTGTCCCCTACGATTGTACGAGTAAAAATACTATTTCAAAGCACTTGGCTGCAAGCTATCGACTGGGATGATGAACTACCAGCACCAACGCATAACCATTGGATAGAATTACGCCAAGACTTGGAGAGTCTTCAACACATAAGAATTCCACGATGGCTTGGGTCCCATAAAGAGGTTGAGCTGCACGGATTCTGTGACGCTAGTCAGTGGGCATATGCCGCAGCGGTATACTGCCGCACCACCAGTGAAGGCACAACAGTCACACATTTAATAGCAGCGAAGACTAAAGTAGCACCAATAAATCAGCTGAGTATTCCTAGATTAGAGCTAAATGGTGCCTTTTTGCTCACAAAACTTTTGTTGGTTGTTCAAGACGCGTTGTGCTTAAGTATTGAAAGTGTGACGCTATGGACAGACTCAAAGATTGTTCTCGATTGGCTATCCACGCATCCCCGAAAGTGGCCAACGTTCGTTGCCAATCGCACAGCTTCAATTTTGGCTCATTTTAAAAGAGACCGGTGGAAGCATGTGAGTTCAGCGGATAATCCTGCAGACTGCGCGTCTCGGGGCATAGATGCTACCGAACTAATGAAAAATAGGCAGTGGTGGAAGGGTCCCTCGTGGCTGGAGAAACCCAATGCAAATTGGCCGTTACAACGAGTCTCGTACGGCACAAATGAAGAAGCAAAAGTCGAGACGTTTGCTTTCAAGATAGTTATGGCAAGCAACGTCATCCAAGATATCGTCGAAAAGTATTCCAGCTTCTATAAAATGTCGAAAATATTAGCATTGATGATACGATTCTAGCGCAATTGTCAGGTATCTAAAATACAGCGAAGCATTGGTTCATTACTACCGTCAGATGTCGACGAAGCAGCCGGGATAATAATTCGCTTTGAACAAGCTATATCATTTAACGAAGATCTGAAAAATCTGACGAAGCGACTGCCAATACATAAATCAAGCAATCTTAAAACGTTAAATCCATTTGTCGATAAAGCAGGGATCCTACGAGTTGGTGGCAGACTCAGCAAATCAGCAGCACCATATAATACAAGACATCCAATTATCTTGCCTTGTAAATCTGTCGTCACTAAAGCAGTTGTACGAGACTATCATAAAAAATTCTATCACGCCGGTATCAATCTAACCAGCAACCTATTACGAAGCAAATACTGGATTGTACGGGCCAAAGATGTCATTCGAGAAATCATACATAAATGTGTACAATGTGTGAAGCAGAAACCAACGCTCGAGTTACAGCTAATGGGCGATCTCCCAGCAGACAGAGTTACATACGCTGATGCATTTGTAAATGTTGGCGTCGATTACGCCGGCCCGTTTAGCGTGACTCCCATGCGAAGAAGAGGACAGCATGCAGTCAAGACATACATATGCTTATTTGTCTGTCTCAGCACGAAGGCAGCACACATTGAAATTGTAGGCGATTTAACTTCGGCAAGTTTTCTTGCGGCTCTAAGCCGGATGACCGCAAGACGAGGGTTGTGCAGAGCGCTTTTTAGCGATAATGGTTCCAATTTTTCGGGCGCCAACAAACTATTAAAAGACTTATACCAATTTTTAAAAACAAACCAGTCTAATATCAGTTCTTCTCTTTTAAGGCAAGAAATTGTATGGCATTTTAATCCGCCAGGTGCTCCTCACATGAATGGGCTATGGGAAGCAGCCGTAAAGTCAGCGAAGACTCATCTCAAACGAGTCGTTGGTGATTCCATAATGTCACTTGAGGAATTTGGCACTTTGATGACCGGCATTGAGAGTATCCTGAACTCTCGTCCTTTATGTGCAAACGTTTCATCATCCGATGATATAGATGATCTAATTTTAACGCCAACACATTTCACCATAGGTCGAGCACTTCATACACTACCCGAGGATGATCTGCTAAACAAAAAATTATCAGCGAACGCCAGGTGGGAGATAATCAAGAAGCTGAAACAGCATTTTTGGATCCGTTGGCACCGAGATTACTTAACCAGCTTGCAGCGGAGAACCAAATGGACTAAGCAGCATGAAAATATTAAACTCGACGACATAGTCATTATAAAGGACGAGCATTTACCTTCGACGAGGTGGACAATTGGACGGGTTGTTCAGCTACATCCGGGCAGTGATGATATAGTGCGAGTAGCCACAATTAAAACTGCGGGCGGCGTATACAAGCGTCCTATTCAAAAATTATGCGTACTTCCAGTAAATTAAAACTATGTTTCAACGCCGGCGGTATGTTTCGGTAGCGTATAGGCCAGTTGAATAATTCTCAGCAAAGCTCAAATAAAACACTAATTATTTAAAAACACACTGTATTCATACAAAAGTACACAAGGGAAAAATACAAAACTCCAGCTGGATGTCCAATTTTATCATTGTGTATCTGAAATTAAAAAATCATGTATTATTATTATTGTAATTGTTTATGTAACTAAATTATACTTAGCTTAATTATGTTGTATCCCATTTATCTAAAATTATAAAAATTATCAGCAATTTAAAGTAATTATTGTAAAAAATTTGTCTACTTACACCAAATCAAAACAAATAGCAAATAATTGACATTTGTAAAATTGTTGACAAATTTTATGTAATATCTTTATTTATCACTAGTGCCATCTCTTGTAAATTATTATAAGTTAAAATTGTTATACTTAGACGTTTTTCTGTTCTAAATTTATGGTTAGCTTTAAGCTTTATAAAAAGAAAAATATTGTAACAATTTGTGTCAGTTCAGTTGCCGAATTCAAGTTGTCAAGTCGAGTCGAAAAATAATAAAGAAAATAAATAAAAAATTAGTCGTGCAGCATAAAATAAATTCTGTATTTTATTAAAAAAGTGAAGAAGTAAAAATTGTGTACAGCGAGTGCTACTTTGATACAGTCCACTAAGCATAAATTTAGCATAAGCAGCTATAGCATTCGCAGCCCCAAAACAACCGGGATGATGTGAGTTTGGTCGCTCTATATTTAATCCGATACATTAATAAAATACTATAAATACTCTTCATCAATTTTAGCAATGAAATTAGAATCTCTTACTATATATAAATGTTCCGATCTCCTGAAATCTTAGCCAGGAGATATTTTTTTACTTTTTTACATTTATTTATGTATGTACAAGACATTTTACCGACCGCAAATTGAAAAAACTATTTTCAAATTAGCCCAGCTTGCTTTCAATGTTATGAACTATGTATTTCGGTAATTGATTACATAAACCAATTGCATAAATATTGAGAAAACGTGTGAAAAAGATTGTGGGCAAAGAAGAGGTGTGGATTAATTTTTTAAACAAGTGTTGAAGGAGATAATATTAAATTTCCTGGGATGAAAGGCTGCAATAATATCGAAAGAGATTCAGAATTCAAGGCTACCGTTACATTTTCTTTTTATTGTTTCCATTTATTCTTTCTAACCAGTCCTCTTTGTGTATACTCCTTTTAAAGATCGATATATTTAATCCACCCATCCCACAAAATTGGTACATACATATATATTTACAATAGTAAAGTCTGGCGCAAGACTGACTAATACTATTTTCAATTTATGTATAGTTGCAAAACTCTTGGATTAATTTGAAAATTATGGGTGTGTTTTACAACAAAATGTGTTCCACTTCCACACAATTAGATCAAGTAAATCTGTAGTCAACTTAAATTTCAAAAAAAAAAATCTATTTGCTTCATTATGTTATGGATAATCATTGAGACAAATAAAATATTGCACAAAGCATTCTTAACCTAAAAACTGCAATGAAATAAAATCCATTCGTATATTCATAATAAATGCGAAGTCATAAGGGGCATAAAAAATTGAATTTTAATTCGTTATATAATAAATTGGAAACTATTAAAACTAATCCTTGACTTTAATATTGCAGCAGCCATATAAAAAATCATAATCCAAATCGAACATAATAAAAAATACTCTGTAATTTCACCAATTTAAAATGAAACTTGTAATAAAAAAAAAAAAAAACGTAAATTCAGCAAATAAATAAAAAAAAATATGCTCGTTCTTGCTCATAAATGGAGCTCATATTATATTTATTGTTAAGCGAACGTAAGCAATAACCAATTTTTTTTTGTCTGGATTTTTATTACAAACTACGATTATTTCAATGTACATTTATGTATGTCCCAAATTATTATACTCTATGCGGAAGTACATAATAATGTAATATGTATAAAATAAATAATTTATGATCCGAGTAAATTATGTGCCTCATTTGTTGAAAGATAGTTGGTGAATTTTCTCTTTTATTGTAGTAAAATGAAATAATCCGTGTTAATGTCTTCCGAGTCAGAAAATGTGTCGAAGTCGCCTGTCTGATATATGTATTAAGTGCAGTGGATTGACGAAACTTTGGCCAAAATTGTCCATTCGGAAAGTAAACGATCATATCAACAATTATATTGTTTATGAGAAAATTTGTTAAATAAAAATCTTTTTTCTTTCGTTGGTGTAAGTGCTTTATATGTACCGTTTGTTCATGAAGGTATAATTTATCAACATAATAATGAACAAATCGATGGCTTAGTGAATATCGGCCCTAACCCACATTTTTAGCATTTTTCAAGAAATGCAAAAAACGAGATTTTTGACAAATAATACCAAACGCTTTAGGGCCGAATAAAATTAAATGTGGAACGTGTTTTATTGGTTTTTAGGTTAAACCAGTCGCACAGAAAGATGCGACGTGTTGCATTCTAAATTTTGGTATCAAAATGTCATTTTTGAAAAAAATGTGGGTTAGGGCCGATATTCACTAAGCCAGTGCATCTCAAACTTTTTCATACCGCGGCCCCCGAAATCGCAAAAATAAAATCCAGAGCCCCCAAAAATTATTATTATTCAATAATAACGAATTTACAGCTAAGCATTTTGGGCATTCTTGTTGTTTTTGTAATCCATATCCGAATTCCGCAATTTAAAAAAATGCTCTTCCAACCCAAAATATTCCTTCAGCTTCATCCGATTTGTAGGATTAAAAAATTCTTTTACGCATAAATTGTATAATTCCAAAAATCTATTAAACATTATGAAAAACTTGAAAAGATTTGGCATAAGGAACTATTAAAAATTGGATGCTTCTGTAAAAACTCTGGTACTAAATATTTTAACTACCCAACTATAACAAAACTGAATTCATCACCGACTATTTTCAGCAATAATGTCCGACTTATTATAAAATTTACTATGAAAGTTGGCCAAAAAAATCGGAAAATGATGAAAAAAAAAAAAGTTGCAAACCAAATTTCATCATTTCCCGATTTTTTTGGCCAACAATCGAAAACAAAATTCATGTTTTCAGCTAAATGTCAGAAAAATACAAAAATTGTAGGATATAAAAATATTTGGGTAGACATATGAGTGGAACAGAACAGATAAAGAAAGGACTAACTAAGGTTGAAGCTAAACCTTTTTGTGCTGACTATTCTGGTTAACCCGAACCTAATTTGCTTCGTTTTTAATTTTAGCGTCAAATGGTTTTACTTGGGTATTTAAGATCAAATTTGGATATAATTCTTCTGAATTATCGAAATATGAAAATTCTGGAAATACATACATGAAACATAAAAAAAAAAAAATTGAGTTTTTCTGTACAAAATTCAGAGTTAGCAATTTTATATCCAAAATTTGAAATTTTGAATATTTGAGTTTTTTTGAGCTTAACCTTAACTTAGTAGTTAAGTACCTTAGTAGTATTAGTAAAATTAAGTTACTTGATAACTAATTTCAAATTTACACTAATTTTGGGAATTTTTAAAAATTTTCGTAAGTTTTCTAAATTTTTATGGTCTTTTCGATACCATTCATTAATATTCAGATTTTCCCGTATTATTGAAATTGTTTGAATTCAATCGACATTCACATAATATAGAGATTTTTCCAATTTTTCTGGGGTAATCGAAATTGTTCCGCGGTTTATTCTAGATTTCTTAAGTTTTTCGACATTCCAAGGACTATTCAAGATTTTTAAAGGTTTTCGAATTTATTCGAATTTTGTAAGGTTATGTTCTGTGCTTAGCTTTGAGTTGTAAGAACTTGCAGAGTGCACACATAAATGGGGCATTTGCATTTAAATCTCACAAGTTTTTGTCCCAAAGCATTTTTTTTGTCCCCTTAGCATTTTACAGATAATTTTTAACGGGTATAAGTTAAGTATTTGATCACAATACAGAAATTTATGAAAATATATTTTTTTAAATTATTTTGGCCTTCTATTTTTAAAAAAACTAGTTTTTTTTGTCATGAACGTTACTATACTTATTTTAGGTAAATTGTGAAATTCAAAAATATAAATTTAATTTATCAACGTTTATTCATATTGGTGATACGTCTAATCTTTTGTATTTTCAAATTAATAATTTTAAAAATAACGTAAAACGTATTTTTAGGTAACGTTCATGACAGAAAAATTAAAAATAGCACAAAAGATTATTAAAAAAAATGCAAAACACAAATCTGCTCACGCCCAGATTTAAAAGAACCAGAAATATGATTTAAAAATTATATCTTAAATTTTATTTTAATTCAAAAATTAATTAAATTATGATTCAAAAATTATATTTTAAATTTTTTTATGTGAGATTTAAATGCAAATGCCCCAAATATAAATGGTGATATTTAAATTTTTTTTGAGATTATGCCAAAATTTCGATTATTCTCCGATTTCCTGTAGGTTATTTTACTGTAGGTTAATATCCAGGTGTGCGTCACACTCAAATTTTTAGGCACTGGTTTTAATCACAATAAAGGAACACACAGATGTTTATTTTATCATAGTTTAACAATAATTTTATTTATTTGGGTAATCTGAATACAATTTTGTTTATTTGTTTATTTTGTTTTATGTATTTAATACAATTTTGGTTTTTTTATTTAATTAATAATTATGAGTGCGGCGATCACATAATACCGAATTGAGTTGACAACTTGTCTTTTTCTTGTGTTACCCTTTTTATAGGTTGTGTCTTGTATCTGTATATATGTACAATACGCTCGCGCCATCACAGTATACGATAACACATACTACCTTACCATTGACTGTATGAAGTTGGCAGAGATTATGATATAGTCTACTGAGTGCGTGCACAAACGAATATTTATGTGAGTATACAAATTTTGACAGTCTATCAGGATAGTTGAAGATGTGTCATGATATATTGCAGAATCATGAATATAATTAATTGTGACGTTGTTTTTATGTGTGTTATGTGTTTCAGCTGGAATCATAACTATTTAATTATTTAATGTAAGCAAGTATTTAGTGTAGCAATAATTTACAACAAAAAAAAGAATACTTAAATTGACAGATTTGTTTTTGATAGTTTTACAAATGAAGAAGCTGAACATACTCCCCTCCCAATTAAAAAATATTTTTTTAATTTTCATCGTCCAATGGCAGTTTAAACATTTTAATGATTGGTCTCTTCCATACGGAATGTTTGGTTTGAACGGTAGCTACTCGTGCAACACCGTCTTTACCAGTGTGTACTTCGATGACGCGACCTAACGGTCATGTACAGGGTGGTGACTTGCTTTCGTAGATTAAAACAATATCATTTATTTCAATGTTCTTTTGTTTTTGCTGCCACTTTGGTCTCTGCTGCAAAGTGTTTAAATAATTAAGAAAATAATGGCTCCAGAATTGCTGAACGATTTTCTGCACTCTTTCCCATCTGTTTAATCTCAACATTTTGATTTCATCATAGTTCGCATGCGGTAAGGCTGTGATTGGCCCTAATGTTAAGAAGTGTGATGGTGTTAAGGCGTCAATATTACATATATCTTCGTTTTTGATAGCACATAATTGCCTTGAATTTAGAATGCCTTCTATTTGTGCCATCACTGTGATCATTTCTTCGAACGTTAAATGGCTTGTGCCTGTGACCTTAATTAGATGAGTTTTGACTGATTGAACCGCTCGCTCCCAAATTCCGCCGAAATGCGGAGAAACGGGTGGAATAAAATTCCATTTGATGCTGTTGGCCAGTGCGAAATTGATAATTTGATCCTTGCAACTTTGTGATGACAACAATTGATAGTATTCATGGAGTTTTCGTTTGGCACCCACAAAGTTCGTTCCGTTGTCTGAATGAATTTCAGTTGGTGCTCCCCTCCGTGCCACAAATCGGTCTAAAGTAGCAAGGAATGCATCTGTTGTTAATTCCGAAGCAACTTCGAGGTGTAACGCCTTTGTCGAGAAGCAAACAAAAAGACCTAAGAAACCCTTTATGAGTTTTGCTCCTCTTCCCTTCTTAGACGATAAGAGAATGGGACCAGCGTCTAAACCACGCCGACAATTGAAAATGGCCTACTTGGTGTTGTTCTTGTCTTAGGAAGGTTGCCCATTTGCTGCTTTGATTTCAACGCCGAGTAACGAAAACATGTAATGCATTTATGACATACCGATCTGCACAGCTCACGTCCACCTTGTATCTAATACTTATGGCGAGACAGCGCAAGTAATAATGATGGGCCCAGATGCATAAACTTCTTGTGCAAGTAAATCAAAATCATCCTTGTTATTGTGTGATGTTTAGGTAGTATTAGGGGATGTTTCGTGTCATATGAGCAAGACGCATTTTCGAGACGTCCACCAACTCTCAACATGTCTTGTGAATCTATGAATGGTGCAAGCGAAATTAACCTTGAATTGGACTGAATTTCGTTGCCTGCCATTAATGATTTAATGTCTGAACTCAACTCCATTTGTTGTACAAATTTGAGAAGTTCAAGTTCTGCATTGTTTATCTCTGCTAAACCGATATTCCCCTTCACTTTGGTTTTTTTTAGCGCAATTATGCAGAAATCTTAAAACGTATGCTATTGTTCGCAATAATTTAGACCAATTGTTTCTTCGACCATATAGTTCCTCGTATGGATGTTTGTTTACCAAATTTGCTGTAGTATGCATTAATTGGACTTCTATGTTTCGTTTTTCTTGTAAGGTTTCGCTTAGATTTGGTTTCAATGGCCAATGTTGTTCGCTTTCAGTCAGCCAATTTGGACCCTTCCACCACAAGTCGCAATTGACCAACCAATCAGCACCAGTTCCACGGGTCGCCAAATCAGCGGGGTTTTCCTTACCCTTCACATGCCGCCAATTTGATTCTGGTAATAGTTGATGAATGGCTGATACACGGTTAGCTACGTAGGTTTTCCATTTGCGCGGATGTGTAGAGAGCCACGATAATACTACTGTGGAGTCTATCCACAGCCGTATCGGAACCGTTCCCAGATGATATGTATTGAGAACCTTTTTTACTAATTTTGCGAGTAAGTGTGCCCCACAAAGCTCCAAGCGTGGTAAACTCAATTGCTGTATTGGTGCCACCTTAGTTTTTGCAGTTAAGAGATTCACACTGATCCTCCCATTCACTCTTGTACGAATATAAACCGCTGCGGAATATGCTAACTCGCTCGCATCGCTGAAGCCGTGTATTTGAGTTTCTGCTAAAAAATTACATATAAATCTAGGTACTCGGATATTGTTTAAATGATAAAATTGGTTTTGAATTTGACACCAGAACTGGTGCAGTTTAGATGGTAAGGGCTCGTCTCAGGAAATCCCCTTTAGCCATAAACTCTGAAGAAATATTTTCATTCTGATAGTAAATGGACTCAACCATCCCAAAGGATCAAATATTTGAGAGGCGAGGGATAATACGTTTCTCTTTGTTCGGACATGGTCGATCACTTCTTTCACTTTAAAGGAAAACATGTCTTGCTTCGAATTCCAATATAGACCTAATAATTTTGACGGTTCGCCTTCCTCAATTATTTGAGACTCATCACCTCCATCACTTAAAGATGTTATGTTCCAACGCCACTTTCGTAACACTAATCCAGCTTCGGCCAATACATGAGAAAGATCTCGTTTTAATGTGATTGCGTGTTGCTCATCATTGGTACCGGTTAACACATCGTCAACGTAAAAGTCCCTACGAATGAACTTTGTCACCTCCGGAAATTGATCTTCACAGTCACTAGCGATTTGAAATAGCACTCTAATTGATAGAAATGGAGCCGATGCTGTACCATATGTTACCGTCAATAATTCATATTGAACTACAGGTCCAGCTGGATTTTCTCTCCAAAGGATGCGTTGCAGAGGTGTATATTTCGATCCACTAGAATTTGGCGATACATCTTTTCTATGTCCCCACATATTGCGAACTTAAACGTTCTAAATCGTAACAATATGGCCCATAACGTGTCTTGAATAGATGGCCCGATCATGAACTTGTCATTTAATGACGTCCCAGTTGATGTTGTTGCTGACCCATCGAACACGACCCTAAGTTTTGTTATCACACTTCTTCACGTAGAACGCCATGATGAGGTAAATAGAATGCTTCCCCTATGTGTGTTGCGATTTCGTCAGCTGATAATTTTCTCATATGCCCAAGCTCTTCATATTGACGCATGAATTCCCTGTACATTGTGCCAAATTCGATATTACGACTCATCTTTCGTTCCGTAGAGTGCAGTCGTTGTAACGCTGTCTTATATGATTGACCCAAAGGGGCTGAATCCGTTCGTATGGGCAGCTGCACGACAAATCGACCGTTGATTTTCTTATATGTTGAAACAAAATGCTCTTCAGCTAATTGCTCCTCCACGGATCGTGGCACTTCTTGCAGAATTTCTTCTTGTTCCCAAAATTTGCGCAACAATTTTTCCAAAGTTTCGGTGCTTGATAAACGAACATGGAAGACTTTATACGGCAGTAATTTTCCTTCATCATCACTTTCGATATTTGGTTTTCTTGATATGACATATCCGAACAAGGTTTCTTGTGCCATTACGTCGATACGACTATGGGAATCGGGCCCTTACTCGTTACTTAGGACGATTGCTCAGAAAACTACATAGAAATTGCTACACGAAAATAAATACTTGCTTACCTGAATGTTAGTTCCGGTCCTCTTTTGACACTCCCACGTAGCAGACAGTGACTGAAGTTTCCCTCAGACACTAAACTGATCTGTCTTCAATTCGACTCCGACCTGATTAATTCTAGTTAAATCACACTCCCACGTTGCAGAAAGCGACTGAAGTTTCCCTCAGACGCTAAACTGATTTGTATTGAATTTGACTTCGACCTGATTAATTCTATTTGAATGACACTCCCACGTTGCAGATAGCGACTGAAGTTTCCCCCAGACACTAAACTGATTATAATCCTTGTTTCGTTGGTGTTCCCACGCAAATTTATTTCGCGACAATTTTTGTTACAAATGGCTTTGCCACCTTTCAATTCGACTCTGAAATGATTAATTTTAGTTTAATGACACTCCCACGTTGCAGACAGCGACTGAAGTTTCCCCAAGACGCTAAACTGATTTGTATTTTTTGTTCTTATTGGCGTTCCTACACGAATTTAACTGGCCACAATTTTTGTTGCAAGCGGTGTAGTGTCGCTACGTGTATTATTTTTTTATTCACTGATTAATCACTCGATACTAAAACCATTATTTTTTTTTTTTATGTATATTTGATTGTGAATGGTATAACAACAATGGCGTCTTCACACCAAATTTAATGCTCGCGATAATTTGATTACAAATGGCGTCACACCACACGTTCACAGGTTACTTCTAAATCAAACACGGACTACGCTTACAGCTTCACTTCACAATAAATTTACAAATAGTTTGGAGATGAAATTGTGGTTCAACTCCCAATTCACCTCACAATCACAAGTCGATTCTGGAGAATTCTCGGCACAAAAGGTCACACCATAAATTCCCAAAAAAATGGCGTCACAGCGTGTTTACTTTAGGGTATTTAGTCACTATGCTCACTGATTAATACCCTCTATATTACGCCCGGTTTTAACGTAAACAAATTCACATTTAATTTTACTAGATAACTATTAGCGTATAAATTCGCGTCACTTATTTTACAGATTTTGTATTAAAATCCGGCTCGAAGGACCATTCTTTATGTGCGTCACACTCAAATTTTTAGGCACTGGTTTTAATCACAATAAAGGAACACACAGATGTTTATTTTATCATAGTTTAACAATAATTTTATTTATTTGGGTAATCTGAATACAATTTTGTTTATTTGTTTATTTTGTTTTATGTATTTAATACAATTTTGGTTTTTTTATTTAATTAATAATTATGAGTGCGGCAATCACATAATACCGAATTGAGTTGACAACTTGTCTTTTTCTTGTGTTACCCTTTTTATAGGTTGTGTCTTGTATCTGTATATATGTACAATACGCTCGCGCCATCACAGTATACGATAACACATACTACCTTACCATTGACTGTATGAAGTTGGCAGAGATTATGATATAGTCTACTGAGTGCGTTCACAAACGAATATTTATGTGAGTATACAAATTTTGACAGTCTATCAGGATAGTTGAAGATGTGTCATGATATATTGCAGAATCATGAATATAATTAATTGTGACGTTGTTTTTATGTGTGTTATGTGTTTCAGCTGGAATCATAACTATTTAATTATTTAATGTAAGCAAGTATTTAGTGTAGCAATAATTTACAACAAAAAAAAGAATACTTAAATTGACAGATTTGTTTTTGATAGTTTTACAAATGAAGAAGCTGAACACCAGGTTATTTCAATATACAATAAATGCAAAAATATACGGAATTTTGTATTTTCTTATTTATTGCAAATGTATTAGGGATTCATTTTTTTATTTTGGCAATAAATTGTTTACCGTTAGAAAGATTATACTGTGATTTATCTATTGTTGTCATTAACTTGAATTTTTTGGAAAATGGACTTAGGCCACTTTCAAAATGAACGGCTCTTTTAGAACTCGTCATAGCATAGAGTTGCAAGGTGTTTCGTTTGTTTTGGCGCCATTTGAATGAATCATGCTCTGTTTCATCTACTTTTGAACGATGGCCCGCATATGTCCAAAAAAAATTAAATTTTGGTTTACTCCGATTGGTTTTGTGATTGAAAACACATATTCTGAATTTTTTCCAGAAACTACCTTTATTAGATAAAATTATCTTTTTTTTACACTTTCTAAATTTCTGAGTAAAACGATTTGAGTTGGAAAGATTCGATAAGTGATGGCTCTTAAAACTATAGCTGTTAACAATTTTTTCAAATACATGCTGATCAAACATTTTATTAAAAACCAAAAATTATTAAAAAGCTCAAAAATGTTAAGTTCAAACCCAAAAAGTATAAATTAATTGGCAAGCTTAAAGCTTATTCTAAATTTATTCCAAAATCCCACCTTCTTTCAAACTATCGAATTTCAGAATAAAAAGTAACTGATTTGGGCTAAAATGCTTCGATACGTGAAAGCTCCTAAAACTAAAAGTTCGACATTTTGTGCAAATACAAAATAAAAAGTTTTAACAAAATCCTCAAATTATGAAAGGCTCAAAAATGTTAAGTTGAAACCCATAAGTATAAATTAATTATCAATGTTAAAGCTAATTGGAAACAAACATTATAAATATGTATATCCCAAAATTTCGTTACAAATGGTAGTTCTGAGAAAATTGTTTAAAAGTTTCGATCAGTGAGGGCTCTTAACACTAAAAGATCTTGAAACTTTTTGCAAATACATATTTTTTGCACATAAAACAATGTAACAAAAACCTGAAATTATTAAAAGTCTGAGAAATGTTAAGTTTAAACCTAAATACATAGTAGCCGCATTTCTTGACGTTTGATCTAATCCAGATCAGATCATGTCTCATGAAACGATACCAAAATGCGTAAAACAAACAAACATCAAATTTTAATTTTCTGTCTCGTTTTATTTTGAATCTTCTTCTTCATACTCGTACTGTATTCACCTTATTCTTTGTCGCTTTACAAAATATTGTTCAACTACATTTTAATAGCTGAACTAATTTTTAGATCACCATTTGTGATCCAAAAAGAATTTTGGATCAAGTGTTGTTGTTGCTGAAATGCAGCTAATATTAATTTATATCTGTCAAGCCCAAATCTCATTGTAACAAATATTCTTATTCTATAATTCCAAAATGATTTGTTTCAAAAAGCTTCGATAAACGAGAGATTATAATAACAATATACTAAGTTTCCTAGTGAAATGGTTTGGTTTGATTAAAAGCTCTTGAAAATTTACATTGAGAACAAATATATTAAATTATCCCTCGATTCCATTGCTCCATGTAAAATCGAATTTCTGAGTAAAATGGTTTGGTTTAAGAAGGTTTTCTAATTGAAAGCTCTTAAAACTAATAGTGATTGACATTTTTTACAAAACATAATTTTTGCTCATAAAACATAGAACAGAAAAACCTTAAATTATGAAAATTCTTCAAAATGTTAAGTTCAAACCCAAAAGGTATACATTAATTATCAAGCTTAAAGCTCATTGAAAACAAATATTCTAAATTTATCTGAAAATACCATTTTCCTTTATAATTTCAAGTTTCGTAGTAAATTGGTTTGGTTTGAAAACCTTTTAAAACTGAAAGCTTTTGATGATTGTTGATTAACTTTCTCAACATTAAAAGTTAAGGTAAAACCCAAACTTATTCAAATTAATTATCAAGCTTAAAACTAATTGACAACTTTTGCAGATACATATTTTATGCTTAAACCATTTTTTAATAAAACTTGCGGTTAATTCGATATTTGAGAACTTTCAAGAATATTCAAGATACTTTGAAAATTCTACATTTTTGAGATTATTTCGAAATTCTTGATATTTTTCAAATTATATTCGAATTTTGGGATGCTTTATCGATATATTTAGAAATCATCAGAGCATTGAGTTGCAAGATGTTTCGTGTCATCTACTCTCGAAATCAGATACTTTTAATAAATGCGAGACTAGAGAATAGGAAGAAATAAGTTTTTCACTTTAAGCTTTACTTGTTCATAGGTACAATAAGCATTTTTAGGGGCCCAAAAAAAATTTTGCGGGGGCCCGAAATTTGTAGTTACGCCACTGTAAATAATAGTAAAGGGTTTTATTCCTCAAATCTAGTGGCTGCTTTTTGCTTCATTGCCAACTTTTATGGTAAATTGTTCGGATTAATCAAATTTGGTAGGTTTGGGTAGATTTGCAAAACAATTAAAAGACTTTTAGTCTAAAAATTAAAATGGCACCAATAACGAATACGATCTTTTTATGTGTAAAACCAAGGTAAAAGTTTCAACAAATTTATAAAACTAGTTAATAATTTGTATTTTATAGGCATTTTGTCTGAAGATAGTTAGATAAATTTTCGGCAATAATATTCGCAAGGTATTCGAAAAATTTACCAACATTTCTGTAATCAACCGTTTTACCAAAAATTGGTATTGGATCCGCTACAAAAAACTCGGCATTAGAATCATGGAATTTTCGATTTGACAAGCTGCCATTTGAAATCAAATTAAATTAAAGTGCTAGTAGTTTTCTAATGTTACATACGAAATAAGTACATTTTGAGTATCCAATTTCGCAAATTTTCATAGACCTACATAAGTTAATAGCTTTTACTTTAAATTTAGCTCCAAGAAATTACTTCAGATATAGACCTCTGATTTAAAAATGTTGTTATAAAAGGCCTCAATTTTAACCATGATTTTTTTGTCCCGCAGGTCATGTTCATTATAGAACAGGAACCTGCCCACCAAAATTATCGTGATTGTGGAATTCATGTACACATTTGATATCATACAAAAACCATTAACACAGAAAACGTAGCGGTCATTGATCATAGGTAGATTCAGAAATTTGTGTACGAGGAAATTGTGCAGTTTATTAGAGATATTAAGGCGAGGTTTTAAGGCTCCCTGGCAACAGCCCCACGGCTCCCTAGGGGGCCGCGGCCCACAGTTTGAAAAACACTGCACTAAGCCATCGAAATCACTTATAATTATAATAGATTACGCCTTGCGCACTTTGCCTATTTGGATCATAAAATAAACGGCTATGGCAAATGACGTCAAATGAGAGTAAACAGTTTTGTTTCACAATATAGTTGTATGTAATTGAATCCAAAAATTAAATTAAATTAAATAAATAATGTGGTGCGCCGTATTTAATTGTTGCAATAACAGTATAAATAATTGTCCATATAGTTGTCATTCTTTTCCAACAAATAAGAGATTGTTGAAAGCATGGATCCTATTTTGTAAGAGCAAATAAATATTCAACCATAATACATCCATATTCAACCATAATACATCCATTATGATACATTTATTAGACAAATTCCTTATTTTTCATACATTTCCTTTGCAATATCTTACTAGCAACTCTCAGTTGACGAAATGCGCAGTAAACTACGAAAACGAAATCCACGAAGGCGTAATCTATTATAAGTGAATTGTGAAGCAAAATATAATTAAAGAATAATAATCCATTCATGTCTCATTACGTATAAACTAGTATTAAAATACAATGGGCGAAACCTCATGAAGTGAGACCGAACTTCGGCGAAAATGCTATGCTAAAATGAACCAGTGGCGTAGCCAGAAATTCGTCGAAGGGGGGGGGGGAGGAGGGGCTTCTTAAATAAAAAATAATTTCTATAAGGAAATAATGCATTCGAATTTATTTGAATTCAGTTTTATATTCGATTTTTATAATTTTATATTGATTCATCGTGCCACTAAGGCTAATTCATCGAGGACACAACCACACCTCTGTGGTGTAAATCCATTTAGTCGCTTCGCACCGATTGGAACCCTCCAATTGGAGAGATTATCCAGGTTAAGAGTGCTATAGATGTGCTAATTTTGTTATTAAAGGTAGAAGCGTTCAACCCTTCGATACCTGACCGTATTTTAAACATTTTAATTAATTTCGCTTAGGTAATCTGATTTCGCTTTAATCTGGAAAAAAGGTCTACACAGATCTATAAAAACCACGGCTAATTTGTTTACATTTCTTTTATGTGAAGAATCAAAATTTTTTACATATACATATGTACATATTATGCCTATAACGGTATTGATCATTTGCCTTATTCGAATTATAAATTATTTTTTGTGGATGATCACTATGTAATGATTTTATAATATGTGGGGGTACCTCCCCGCAACCCCCCCTTCCCTACGCCGCTGATGTGAACTAACCTCAAGTCAACTCAATCTAACCTCCAATTTAACTCCAAATCAATCCCTAACTGAACCCTTTTATCAATCCCCATCGGTTCAATCCTCGCAACTCCCCCCCCCCCCTTCCCTACGCTGCTGACGTGAACTAACCTCCAATTTAACTCCAAATCAATCCCTCACTGAACCCTTAAATCCCTTACTCAATCTCCAATACAACCTCTAATTCAAAATCAGTCACAAAATCAACCGCAACAAACAAAACAGCTCCTGGCAGTCAAAGTTGATAACCAATCCATTGTGGTGAAATCTATCAGGAACAAAAGATTCCAACGACTAAGTAACCAATCTACAATTAGGATCATTCAGTAAAACTAGATCCAAAATTCTACCATTCAAGTAAGCAACTTTGCAAATTTGATGTAAATTTAAAGACAACATGGTATCGATAAAAATTTGTTCTACATCACTCGTAACATTGGATGGAAAAACAAAAGTAGTATCATCATCATCAGTACACCAACATAAACCCGGAAGATTGAAGTCACACAATACACATATGATATCATGTATGATACACTCAGATATAAAATAATAAATATTTGCACCGTGTAAGCTATAAATCTCAGCAGGGCTCAGAGATGGGATATATGCAGCATGTAAATACATCGATTTTTGTGTCAAAGATAATTCACAGCAACGTATTCCTCAGTATTATTCGGACCATGGGTAAGAGGCGCTGCCGTTGTGGACCTTTCTTTCCTCAAACAAATCAATAATATATGGTTTCTTTAGTAACAAATTTAAACAGCAAGGGCAGTGCTCCTTCAAACGCACCAATCTCAGAAGATGCCAAGGACCAGATAGGCCTGCTTCTGAGATCAAAAACCAAATTGATAACTCTAGTACGGACGTAGTCGAGGGCTCTTCTACACATGGCATTCTATTGCCTGAAATGGACACCATATCTACGTCGACAACGGCCGAAATCGGAAATGACCTTGAGGAATTGGAGCTCGAGGAGACAATAAAGAGGAAGACACGCTTCAGTGGGGCCGCGAGGAGACGTCTGCCCCATCTAATTCGATCAAGGGTCCTCCGCGGCGCTGCCTTGCAGCAATGCAAGGAAAAGATCATTGACAGAATTGTCCAAGCAATTAAAAAAAGCAGGTCGGATGACGACCCTACTCCACAAGGAATGGTAACAAAGAAAGGGAAAGTTTCCAGTCCTTTACCAAAGGCACCGGAAGCCGCCCCACTAGATGTCACAGAGGGCGACAATAAGGAGAGTTGCCTAGAGAATAGGGCCGACATGGCCACAACTTACAGCAACGCGGTGAAGGCCATCAAGTTTGAGATTACTGCCTTGGTCGGTGGTTCCCAGAGATTAAACTGGGCATTGCCCAGATTCTGGTCATACAGGACGCAATTATGGACACAATGGCGGAGCTGCCGTTAGATGGTGTCAGCCCGAACTTTCTGGGATATCTCACCAGATACGGTTGGCTCACGGTTAACTGTGCCAATGAAGACACGGCAGAGTAGCTTAGGGTCACAGTGCCCTCACTCAAACCATGGGACGGGGCATCCCTCAAGGGATCCAACTACAGAGTAAACTGGATGTTTGGCTCTGTACATTTCCGTCCAAAGAAGGAGGGGGCGGTGGATGCAGTCAGGGGAGGGTGGCGGAGCCGAATCCGACCGCCACGTCGAAGACAGTTTTGGCTGAGAACTCTGGCCGCGGTGTTGAGTTCACTGGGCCGAAGGAGGCCAGGAAACCTGTCACCCCCGGAATAGGGAGCTGACTCCTAGAGGTGGGGTGGCACTTCAGCAACCTGTATCAATACCAGGCTCTTCGAAGCCTAAGAATGATAGCGTGGAGCTGTGATATGGTCATCATGGGTATACACAAAAATAAGAGAACAACAACAACAAAACTGAGGTTCGTGCAGATTAATCTGCATCGATCGAAGACGGCTACAAACAACCTAAATCATCTTTTTATGATCAATGACTGGGATATAGCGCTCATACAGGAGCCTTGGACCAACAATGGAACGATAAAAGGTTTTGCGGGCAATACAGGTAAGCTAGTCTACGACACGGCTGCAGATAGGCCGAGAACAGCAATTCTCTGTCGCTCAAGGTACAATATCTTGTCTATTAACCAATTTATTTCTTGGGATATCACGGCTGTTTCAATAGAAATGCCCTTACCAAAAGGTGGTAGGAGGGTGATTAACATCGCTTCCGCATATTTTCCAGGGGATGAGAATGACCCCCCTCCAGCATTGGTACAAAGCTTCGTGAATTATTGCATGATTCATCATCAGAAATTCATCATTGGTTGCGAAGCTAATGCACACCACGTAGTCTGGGGAAGCAACAACATTTGAGAGGTGAGCAACTTTTCGAATTCTGTCTTAGTAACAACTTAGCAGTAAATAATAAAGGGAGTGATGCGACCTTTACGAATGTAGTCAGGAGAGAGGTACTGGATCTTACCCTGTCTTACATGGGTACCTCCAGTGCAATTCTCGACTGGCATGTGTTCAAGGAAGCATCCCTCTCAGATCATATGTACATCAGGTTGGATATCAATATCCCTTCGAGACAAGAGTTGGCGGTAAGGATACCCAAGCGCACCAACTGGCCAGTCTTTAACGACAGACTTCCTTAACTCTACAACTGTCGAAGGAGATGAGAAATTGACATGGAATCCCCACTTAAATCACAGATAAGAATAGACAGATGTGGATCTTGTATGGGCTATAGTTACATACTAAAATTTCAATACCAAATTCCAATCCAATCCTGTTAGAGCAGGACGTACATTTCTGTCTTTTTTATCTTTTTTTACGTATGGCTATTTTGATTATATCAAAGCAAACATAAATCAACTTCAAGCAAAATTTTATTTTATAATATATACGTCCTGCTCTAAAAGGATTAGATTGGAATTTGGTATTGAAATTTAGAATGTAAATATGGCCCATACAAGATCGACATCTGTCTATTCTTATCTGTGCTTAAATCATATAACAAACAAGGCCAATAAGGCCTACTTCACCTGCCAAAGAATGATTGGCAAAACGTGGAAACTGAGCCCACAAATGTTTGTTTGGCTCTACCGGGCCGTCATAACACCTATGGTCTCTTATGCGGCATTTGTGTGGTGGCCAAAGATGGAGCAGACTGGTGCACGAAGAATATTGGACAAGATCCAAAGGTTAGTTTGTGTGCGTGAAACTGGAGCAATGAGGACTTGTCCAACAGCTGCCCATGAGAGAATACTGGGGCTCTCACCACTGCACCTACACATTAAAAAAGTAGCCGGTTCAAGAGGTCTGAGCCTGAAAATTACTGCAAAAATTAAAACCATGAGGCCAGTATCCTACATAAATTAAATCTGAAGGAGGAATTGATCCAACTATCAGATTTGATGGAATCGATTGTCGGAGGAATTTCACCATCAGATTGCGGGATAGGGCACGGGTAGCGAATACTATCTCCTCCCTCCTCCGCCAAGCTTCTGTATGGTATACGGACGGGTCAAAGTCACACGGGGGTACCGGTGCAGGGATAGTCGGGCCTGACCTAGAACTATGCATACCGCTGGGTAGCACCCCCACAGTTTTTCAGGCAGAGACCCTTTCTATTGAGGTATGTGTGTTTCAATGTCTCAAAAAGAAATATAAGAAGACCGAGATATATATAATCTCGGACTGCCAGGCAGCTCTGCTAGCTTTAGGAGCTTCAGTGTTCAACTCGAAATTGATCTGGAGCTGCCACTGCAATTTATTGGAACAGGGTAAAGCAAACAAAGTCACCCTTTTGTGGTCTCCTGGCCCCTCCACCATTAAGGCAAATGAAGCAGCAGACCGTTGTGCAAAATCGGGAGCAAACCGGGAAATCCAGGGTCCCTGTCCCAGTATCACTTTTTCAAAAACCCATTTGGCAGAAGGTATAAGGGACTGGGAGCGGAACTATAGGAATTTACTCTGGAAGTCCTCCATTGGGATGAGAAATTACTCAGTTACAATATTATTTGTCTGGGAGAGCCCCGAGGATGGATCTCCGGTCCCTAAGATCCCTAAGAACCCGGTTTTTAACAGGGCACGACCCTTTTAATGGCCATCTACATAAAATGGGAGAGTCCCTTACGAACCAGTGCAGATTTTGCAACTGCGTTAAGGAGACATCGGAACCCGTACTGCGATGCTATCATCCTAAAAAGATTCAAGTTTCTCGATGCGCACACAATCCAGGAGCCTAATGCCGACCCACTGGATTTGCATCAGGTAGCGGCGTTTATCGAGGACATAGACCTACATTTCAGCTAAGAACCTCTAGGGACTCACAATAGGCCTGAATGGTCACAGTGCTCTGGGCTGCTAACACCCACTCTATATAAAAAAATAAAAAAAAATTATTCGGACATACTACTCTACATCATAATTTATAATTGAATTATGCACAGCTACAAGAACTCCACCACCATCAGATTTATCACTTGTTAGGATGAAATGGTCACATCTATACGTAACATAATTGCCATCAAAGAATTTTGAACTTAAAATACCTGGTTTCAACTCTCAGATGAAACATACAGATATTGGATAACAAGACGACGATAAAAATAATGAAAAATTCGTTGATTTTGTGCGCATACCACAAATATTTTGATAATAGATTGAGATTGAACTTGACTTTAAATTAAAAGTTGGCTTTAAACCGTTAAAACCGACCGAAGTACTAAAAAATGATTCGATGATTGCCGACAATAATTTAAAAATTCTTTGATTAATACAACAAGAGGCCAAGATGTTGAGTCCAACAGCAGGTTGAATTTGTTATCAGGAACCCCAATTTTGAATGATACATATATAGTCACGGTAATCATTACGTCTCATCCGCACCAAAATAGGTTTATCAATCTCAAATTTATTTTTTAAATACATTAACATATCATCGTCCATTACATTAACATATCATCGTCAATATCCTTGCACAGTCGTGAAACAAAAATCCATTTTACGGGTTCGACAGTGCACAGACTAGAATCTAGACCAACACTCCCAATAATAATGTTGGGGGAATTATTATTATTATTATCACTTCGTTTCAGCAGTCGACTCAGCCTTTATTGGTGTTGACGAACCCCTTGATCTCGTAGTTCTTGACAACGCACAACGGCTCTACATTGTTATTTTGCAAATTTTTTGATTTAAATGTATGTAGATGGATTACATTTTGATTTTATTATTGTTTCAAGATCAACATTTAAAGATGTTGTTTTATGTTTTAATGAAAGCGAAGTTGTTGAAATAGAGTTCATAGCATTAGTAAGGTAATCATTTTTTCCTTCAATACTTTATAAAGGTCATTACACTCATTACAATGCCATAAAAAATTAGGAATTGTAGATATTACGTCAAACACTGGTTTTTTTATCCCCACCGGAACAAGAAAAAAAGTTATCAGTTATATTCACAATACACTTGCAAAACACAGACCTTATCACAAATTAATAAATAATTTATTATTAACAAGCACCATACATACACTTTGACGGTTAAAAGTTTGTATGAAACACACCTTGATGTCAAACACAAATTGATGGCAATATTCTTTAAGAACAAAAAAGAAAACTAATGCACAATAACAGCAAACAGATATACTACGAAATATTAGATGAATAAATTAAATGAAAATTTAAAAAAATTATTAAATGACGAAGAAAAAATTTACGATGTTTAACACAAGAAGTCAAGAGTCGACTAATCGCTAACTAATCTAAGTGTAATCACCACATGTAATCACCAAGTGTAGTCACCAATTGTAGTCACTAACTTTGGTCACCAAGTGAAGTCACAAACTTTAGTCACCAACTAAAATCACAGAGTGCAGTCAACAACTGTAGTAAACAACTATAGCCCCTAAGTGTAGTTACTAACTGTAGTCACCAATTGGTTCACCAAGTGTAGTCACCAAGTGAAGTCACTAACTGAAGCTACCTAGTGTAGTCAAAAACTTTATTCACTAAATGTAGTCACAAAATGTAGTCAAAAACTTAAGTTACCAAGTGTAATCAACAACTGTGGCCAACAAATTTAGTCACCAAGTGTAGTCACCAGCTGTAGTCACAAAACTGTAGTTACCAACTTCAGCTACTAAGTGTAGTTACTAGGTCTAATGACGAAGGGTAATGACTAAGTGTAATTCCTAAGTGTAGTCACTAACTTTAGTCAACAAGTGTAGTCACTAACTACAGTCACAAAGTGTATTCACAAGGTGTAGTCACCAACTGAAGTTACCAAATGTGGTCACCAACTGTTGTCACTAATTGAAGTTACAAAGTGTAATTACCCATGTAGTCAACAAGTGTAGTACCAAGTGCAGTCACCAAGTGTAGTCACCAATTGTAGTCACAAAGTGTAATCGGCAACTGTAGTCACCAAATGAAGTCATCAAGTTTAGTCACCAAGTGTAGTCACTAAGTATATTTACCAACAATAGTCACCAAGTGTAGTCGCTAACTGTAGTCACCAACTGTAATCACCAACTGAAGTCACCAATTGCAGGCACCAAATGTTATCACCAAGTGTAGCCTCCAACTGTAGTCACCAACTAGATTTCCAAGTGTAGTCACTTAGTGTCTTAATGGTATGTTCCCCCAGCTCCGAGCTAACAATCCTGCTGGAGGTGGTTTCAATTAAATTAAATCCCTCGAAGTATGAAATCCAAAACTCCAAGAACAATAAAAATTAGATTCGACATTCAATTTAGCTGTATTGATTTGAATACAATTTATTAGACAATAAAGTTTTGTTTTAATATTAAGGTGCAGTTTGGTTATACAAAATTATTTTGTCACAGTTTGTATTTGAGTTAATAATTATTATCGTTGCACAATATTAATTTATTATAATTTATAATTTTCACATAAAAAAATTATAATTGATAATAGCATTGAATGTTGTTTCTACATTTTGATGACTATATCTACTGTTGACAGAAATAATTAGAACACGTAATTGAATAATAATGATAATTTTATTGCAATTGAATACTTTTCTCTATGTATTTTGCAGATACACATTGCATTCCTTGGATTTTAAAGATGCACATGAATCAAATAGAGAAAAACACCGCTTGCCATAAGTTTATTATGATTTGAATTTCCTTTTTATGTTTAAGGAACATCGGTTAACGCTTCCGGCGTTAACAGCTGCCTACAAGCATGTGAGTCAGGTGCCCGACTTCACCTCGCTAAGTAACTTGACACACTTGCTGTTGACTACTTGTACCACGCCCTTCGACCACTGTCTTTTAGACACGCGGTCCCTACCTGAGATTCTGCAGGCAGCAATGCTTATGGCCCAAGCCACTGACAACCTTTGTTCCTCAGAGAGCTGCCCCTCGAGGGTCGCAGTCCATTTGTCTATGATTCTAAACGCTGTACCGCCGCTTCGCCGGAGAGATATCTCCAATCCATTTACATCCAATCCATTTAAAAAAATTAAATTCCAATGATTTACTTTGAAAACTAAAGCAATTTTTCAATGTTCCGTATTTCTTATGTTTTGTTCAATACTTTGATGCATCCTCCTTCACTACGCTAGAAGAAGCCGCACCCGTCTGATTCGAGGTACTTTCCTTTGAGTTGTCCGGCTTTTGGAAAGTGAAGGTTCTGTTAATCTGTCATATGAATCCCACGAGTTCTGGATAAACATATGTCCACCTGCGCATAGATCCGTATCCTCTGATTATCCGGCCCATTTGCCATCATTTAGGATGACCCGTGTTATACCCAGGTCACTTTTGATCATCCGCTCAATAAGCGTCGACCCGGAGGCGACGGCAATTATAAGGCAAGGCAAATTCAATATGATGGCATTCTCAGATACCGGCCCGGCTGTTTTTTTTTCTAATAAAGAGTAATTTTGGAAAATTCATAAAAATCTTATGACGGGCCGAGCAAATATTTCGTCT
>CAUVYM010000404.1:0-81701 GCA_963556165.1 Tipula helvola
ATTCTGCTTATCAAAAACGACACTCATGTAGTTCACCCGAATTTCTGCCGGCAGCGATGCTAGCAGAAATTCTGCTCATGTGTTTCCAGCATTAACTTTTTTATTTTTATTTTTTAAATTTAACTTTTTAACTTTAAAGTTTTAACTAGAACTTTTTAACTTTAATTTTTTAGCCTTAACTATTTATTTTTAACTATGACTTTTGAATTTTTACTTGTTAACTTTTAATTTTTAACCGTAACGTTTTAACTTTAAATTTTTAACTATAACTTTTTCACTTTAAGTTTTAACTTGAACTTTTTTTAACTTTAACTTTTAAATTTTTTCTTTTGGACTTTAATTTTCAATCCTAACATTTTAATAATCATAGCTTTTTTTAACTTTTTAACTATAATTTTTTAACTTTAACTTTTTCTCTTTAACTATTTAACATTAAACTTTTAATTTTAACTATTGAATTTTAACTTTTTAACTTTAACTTTAAATCTTAAAATTTTATCTGTAACTTTTTTATTTTAACTTTTTCACTTTAACTATTTAACTTTAAATTTAACTTAAGAATTTCAACTTATTAACTAACTTATTAACTTTAACTTTCGAATTTTATCTTTTGAACTTTAATTTTTAATCTTAACATTTTAACTTAAGCTTTTCTTAACTTTTTAACTTTAACTTTTACTCTCTAACTATTTAACTTTAAACTTTTAACTTTAGCTTTTGAATTTTAACTTATTAACTTTAATTTATCATTTTAACTATAACTTTTTTACTTTAAATTTTTCACTTTAATTTTTTAACTTTAATTTTTTAACTTTAAATTTTTAACTATAACTTTTTCACTTTAAGTTTAAACTTGAACTTTTTTAACTTTAACTTTTTAACTTTAACTTTTAAATTTTTTCTTCTGGACTTTAATTTTCAATCCTAACATTTTAATAATCATAACTTTTTATAACTTTTGAACTATAATTTTTTAACTTTAACTTTTTCTCTTTAACTATTTAACTTTAAACTTTTAACTTTAATTTTTGAATTTTATCTTTTGAACTTTAATTTTTAATCTTAACATTTTAACTTTAGCTTTTCTTAACTTTTTAACTTTAACTTTTACTCTCTAACTATTTAACTTTCAACTTTTAGCTTTAACTTTTGAATTTTAACTTATTAACTTTAACTTTAACATTTTAACTTCAACTTTTTTACTTTAATTTTTTAACTTTAATTTTTTAACTTTAAATTTTTAACTATAACTTTTTAACTTTAACGTTTTTACTTTAACTATGTAACTTTAAATTTAACTTAAGAATTTCAACTTTTTAAATTTAACATTTTAACTTGAACTTTTTTAACTTTAACTTTTGAATTTTAACTTTAATTTTTTAACCTTAATATTTTAGCTTTAACTTTTTTTAACTTTAAAACTGTACCTTTTTTGCTTTAATTTTTTAACTTTAACTTTAACGTTAACATTTAAACTTTAAATATTTAACTTTAAATTTTTAATTTTAACTATTGAATTTTAAATTTTGAACTTTAATTTTTAACTTTAACTATTAAATTTTAACTTTTAAACTGTAATTTCTTAACTTTAACTTTTGATTTTTAACTTTAAATTTTGACTTTTTAACTTTAACTTTTTAACCTTAACATTTTAACTTTAACTTTATTTTAATTTTTTAACTTTAACTTTTTAACTAGAACTTTTTAACATTGACTTTGGAAGTTTAACTTTTTAACTTTAAATTTTTAACCTTAACATTTTAACTTTAACATTTTAACTTTAAATTTTTAATTTTAACTTTTTAACTTTTACTCTTGAATTTTAACTTTTGAACTTTAAGTTTTTAATTTTAACTTTTTATTTTAAACTTTTTAACTTTAACTTTTTAACTTTAAATTTTTAACTAGAACTTTTTAACTTTGACTTTTGAAGTTTAACTTTTTAACTTTAAATTTTTAACCTTAACGTTTTAACTTTAAATTTTTAACTATAACTTTTTAACTTTACCTTCTTCACTTTAACTATTTAACTTTAAACTTTTAACTTTAACTTTTGAATTTTAACTTTTTAACTTTAAATTTTTAACTTTTAAACTCTAACTTTTTAACCTTAACATTTTAACTTTAACATTTTAACTTTAGATTTTTAATTTTAACTTTTTAACTTTTACTCTTGAATTTTAACTTTTGAACTTTAAGTTTTTAATTTTAGCTTTTTATTTTCAACTTTTTAACTTTAAATTTTTAACTAGAACTTCTTAACTTTGACTTTTGAAGTTTAGCTTTTTAACTTTAAATTTTTAACCTTAACGTTTTAACTTTAAATTTTTAACTATAACTTTTTAACTTTAACTTCTTCACTTTAACTATTTAACTTTAAATTTTTAACTTTAACTTTTAAATTTTAACTTTTTAACTTTAACTTTTTAACTTTAACATTTAACCTTAACATTTTAACTTTAACATTTTAACTTTAGATTTTTAATTTTAACTTTTTAACTTTTACTCTTGAATTTAACTTTTGAACTTTAAGTTTTTAATTTTAAGTTTTATTTTTAACTTTAACTATTTAACTTTAACTTTAACTTTAACTTTTGAATTTTAACTTTATTTTTTTAACTTTAACATTTTAACTTGAACTTTATATCTTTAATTTTTTAACTTTAACTTCTTAATTTTAACTTTTGAATTTTAACTTTTGAACTTTAATTTTTTAATTTTAACTTTTGAACTTTAACTTTTGCACTTTAACTGTTTAACTTTAACTTTTTCACTTTTACTCTTGAATTTTAACTTTTGAACTTTAAGTTTTTAATTTTAACTTTTTATTTTAACTTTAACTATTTAACTTTAACTTTAACTTTTCAATTTTAACTTTATTTTTTTAACTTTAACATTTTAACTTGAACTTTATATCTTTAAATTTTTAACTGTTACTTCTTAACTTTAACTTTTGAATTTTAACTTTTGAACTTTAACTTTTTCACTTTAACTGTTTAACTTTAACTTTTTCACTTTAACTATTTAAATTAAACTTTTCAACTTCAACTTTTCAACTTAACCCTCTAGTGCATGAATTTTTAATCATTTTCTATCAAAACTGTGACTTCAACTCGTAGTTGTCGAATAATTGTGCATATTACAACAACAAGACGAGGGTACTTTAAAAGAGAATGACTGATTTAAACACTAAAGAAGAAATATTCATGATAACGTAAACTCCGCATTTAGGCGGTTATATGCATTAGAGGGTTAAACTTTTTATTTTTTAACTATTAACATTGAATTTTAACTTTAACTTTTGAACTTTAACTTTCTAACTTTAACTTTTAAGCTTTAACTTTTTAACTTTAACTTTTGAACTTTAACTTCTCAACTTAAACATTTTTCTTGTAAATTTTAACTTTAATTTCTAAGATTCTTCACTGGATCACCATTGTTAACATTTTTACAGCGATTAGCTGCTCTAAGAGATTAGAGTTAACTGAGGTTTACGCATTAGGTTCCGAATTTGTCTAAGAAAATCGATATCTCAAATTTTTTTTTCCTTACCAGCAAACATATGACTATGATTTTTTGATATTTCTTTGTGTGTACTTACATTTTAGTGATTTGATTTGTGCCATTTTCAGTAATTTTAAACATATTGATTCGAATTAGTAAAGTAAGCCTCATTATGTTTACCGGGATTGGCATTGTGGAAGCTCAAATATTTTAAATCTAAATTAATTTTGTGTATTTAGATTTTTATTAATTTAGGGTATAATTCATATTTGAGAGAGACCTACTTGAATAATAAATTCGCCTGATGCGCTTTGAAATTTAAGATATATGTTGTTCGATTTATAGGTAGCAATTGTGATGATTTTTGCCCGCTATAATAAAGAATAAATAATAGCCAACATCATATACATAAATAATATCAATATCATTATTTACAAAGACAATTCCATCAAATCTGTAAACAAATTTCAACAAAAAATATCAATACTCAATTTTTATCTCGCATAATTTTCCAATTATTAAAATTACTATTGTCAGATTACATACACAACAGACATATAAAAAATAACAAATACTCATGATAATAAAAAAAGTGTATGACATTATTTTAATGTTTCCAGCTTAAATCAATAAAAATTCATATAAAAAATAAATATTGTGTTAAAAAAAGCATAACACCAACATTATCATTGTCATGGATGAGATAACAGAAATATAATATGAGATTAATAATTTATGGTGCAAAACTCTTTCCGATGCAATAAATTAAATTTGCTGGAAATTTAAATTTAAATATGGCCGATGGTGTTGACGGGCCTCGACTAAAAGATAATTTTAGCTATCTATTGTTAGATCCGTGGAACAAATCATACCATCATCTTTAATTAACATTATAGTATGTACGACAAATTGTTCGAATTCAACTTAATCTATAAATATAATTAATTAAAATGTAAAGCTTTAGTTTATTAAATAAAACTGACTGGACAAAAACGATTAGGTACCTACATCATATTACAAATGAAATAGTAAAATTTATCGTATAAATCTTACACGAAATCAACTTGTTTGTACAACAACATATTAAGTTGATGTTTCCGTTTTTAGATTTGTTACAACCCTTAAATTTTAGTTTATTTTGTGCTATGTGCTGTATTTACGATCATTTTTTTCGTTTTTTTTTCATTTGAAGCAAGAGGTTAGGTTCCAAAAGGTGAATTAAGAAATAACTGTAGCACACAAGGTGAAAATAGAATACACTTTCTATAATTTACACATTTATTATTTTGTGTATTTTTTATTCTTTCGGATTTGTTTTCACATTCTATATGTAATACCCTTGTTACAATGCTACTCCTCCTGTTCTAAGTCTAATGGGATTTTGATTTAAGGTTATGTTTTATGGGAAACAACATATTTGATTTATATTTATTATAATGGTAGGACCTAAATAAATTGTTATAATTTCGTGTATGTTATTAGAGTCCTCATATTTGTTCGAAATGATGCGAAGTTTTCCTAACCCTTTGTTTTTTTTTGTAATGCTTCTGGACTATTTTTGGTTTCTTACAACACATATTCTAAATTTTGATTTTGTTTCCTTAGAAATAATTGTTCACCTCTCTATTGGCTCATGTGCACACAACCCAAAAATTATACATTTTTTTTTTTGGCTGCTGGCCATATTCTTCGATATTTTAACATCAAAATTTCTGTAAGTTCTCTCCTTCCACCATTTGGAACTTTTACTATACATATTGCCTAAAATCTTACTAGCCATGCAAAACTTGTATGCATTTGTATTGGTGTGATTATTCGTAAAAAGATTCGGTCGACTTAGAAAAAGTATTTATAGAATTTTGAACTTCTGGTGAATGCTAAACTACTCTAGGCCATTTGTACGCGAAGCCCTATAATTTTGTAGTAGGCCATTGTGTTTCACGCATTTGTGCAAACTTATAAAATTCTAAGCTCACAAAATCATAGTGGCCTTTCCCTTTGTTGCAAATAGCCTAGACTTGTTTAATATTCACCAGAAATTTCAAATTCCTATTCAACATCCAACATCTGACATTTTTCAATATTTCATTACCCTATCCCCCGGTTTAGAATTCTAAAAGTTGTCACAAATGCGTGAAACATAATGGCCTGCTACAAAATCATAATGGCTTTCGCGTACAAATGGCCCAGAGTATTTTAGTATTCGCCACAATTTCAATTTGAAACGAATATTTTTTTTAATTATCAGTTTTTTCCGGATCTCTCTCAGGTGAAATTCTAGATAAGGGAAAATTTAATATTGAATAAAAAAGCAGCATAAGCCGTAGAACATCTGAATCCAAATTTCAGAATTTAATTCACTTATTTTTCCTAGTAAAATTTCGTTTTTTCAAAAAAGTGCCTTTCAAAGAAGATACTGAAAGTAACTTCGTTGATTTTTATTTACATTTTAGCGAACATCTTCTACTTTCAAATGAAAGAACTTTACTAGATTTGCACAATAGATAAAAGAAGATGAATTTGGAAGTTTATTTTCAAATATTGGTTAGATAATTTTTGTGTATTTAACCGTGTTAAAACTTGCTAGCGGTCGACAATTTTAGAGCAAAAATTAAAATATGCTTCAGATATGCTACCGACGGAAGGCCAAAGCTTACAAACAATTTCGTAAGATGATATCATTAAGATATTTGCAGAACAAAAGGCAAGACGTATTAAATTTTAATTATCTGTTATTGTATTAAAATATTTCAAGCAAATGTAAATATTGTGTGTTTCCAGTCGTCAGATATGCGAATCTATGTACGAGGGTAGAATGAAAAAGCAACTTCTGCAATTCAAAGATTATTACTAGAGGTGCACTCCAAATTTCAAACTAATAATATGATATTAAATTTTGTTTTAAAAAATGCGAAATGATGTAAACTGAATAAAAGATAAAAAGTATTATGACCAGCTATGCTTCTTCAAATTTAACGGCCAATGATGCTCACGGTGGGGTAATGGTCAACATAATTCTATATTGTGTTGGCCGATCACCGTGTGTAGATTAAAAGAACGCTTGGGATTGAATGAAGAGTACTTACAATGCGACAATTTACCGGCTCACACGTTCGCCAACGCTACCGCCAAATTAGTCGAATTGAGCTATGCAACGATGCCTCATTCACTGCAGAGTTCGGACAAGTAGTGTTTTTTAGGTGGCTTAAACAAATTGGAATATTAAGGCTTAGGGTATCTAGAGCTGAAAGGATTTAAAATAAATCAATTTTTCATTATAAAATTAGCTGACTTTCCATTCTACCCGCCAACGTATCGTTATTAATTTAATTTTTTGTTTTGTTAACAGGTTGTATAAGGATGTGTGCATATCTGTAATGAAAATTAATTAAGGGAAAAGCGACAAATTTTTAAAGTTTAATCAGGCTCTTAGTCCATTATTTCTCAATTTTGGGTAATACGCGAATATGAGTGGATCGTAATAAAAGCGATAGTGAGTGTACGTATTCGATAGCGCTGGTTGCTTATGTTGTTGTAATGCGAGCTGATAAAGTGTTGCGGCAACAATTTGAAAACATTAATACAATGTGATGGCTGGTAAAATCTTTCCAATAAAGCACAAAAAATGTAATGGCTGGTGATGACGTTCTCCAAATAAATAACGAATATACAAATGACTGGTTTACAATAAATTATACAATGTATTTTATTTTTGAATTAATTTGTTTTTATACATAAATTTATAAACCCGATTTAATTTCTTATTGTTTATTTTTAGACTGTTTTATGATAAAAACCAAAAATGAACTGCCTTAAAATATATTTGACAACCAACTAATATACAACTTTGTAATAACAGACTCAAGAGAGAATTTATTTTAATACTAATACCATAGACAATCATAATAGATCTCTCATTTGACTAAAAACAGAAAATAAAAACAAAAATTTTCCATTCAAATATTATCGGTGTATTGCATATACGTATTATATTTGCAACGCATTCTAAAATCATTGCCTTATAAAATACACAACACAACGATACATTGGAATTATCAGAAGTTTTTGTTTTTTTCCTTTAGTTACTATGAAATGAGAAATCTAGTATGAATGTCTATGCTAATACTTTGTAAAAACAGAATTCAAAAAGAGAATATTTTATGTTTTCTATGAAATGACAAATGAAATTACAGCTTATGAATATTATAAATAGATGGCATGAATGGTAGTAAAAAGATATATTTAAAGGTCAGACTATCTAGCAAAACTTGCGCATAATGTTAAGGAAATTTAACTGGATGTTTTAAGCATTTTGGGTGGCGAGTTCATTTTCCCCTTCATTTAGGAATCTAAATCATTATAACAAAATAATATGATATATAAATTAATAGTGTTGAACGTGGATATGACATCAAAGTTAGTGTTGAATTTGTTGCTGTGCTTCCTTTACTTCATCATCATTTAGCGGTAATTTGCAAATTTTATTGACGGCTCTTTTCAGGATACCGGATTTTGTTTTGATGTTGGCGACTCGTATGACACCATCGTCACCATAATAAACATGTAGAATTCGTCCTATCAGCCACATAGAAGGAGGTAAGTTATCGTCCTTAATGAGAACTAGCTCCCCTGGTGTTAATGTAGTTCTTTTGGTTTTCCATTTTGATTTTTGTATTAAATGGTTCAAGTAGTCGAAGGACCAGCGGCGCCAAAAATGTTGCACTCGCAATTGCAGTTGTTGATATCTAGAAAGCCTTGATTCGGGAAGATGCGTAACATCTTCTTCTGGTAACTGTACTAATGGTTGGCCGACTAGGAAATGACCAGGCGTTAATACGTCTAGATCAGTAGGATCATCATGTAACGGACTAAGTGGCCGAGAATTTAGTAGAGCTTCGATTTGTGTTAGGATGGTCGTCATGTCTTCGAATATTAGCGGTGCATTAACAGCTCTTCTTAGATGAAACTTGACCGCTTTGATATTAGCCTCCCAAAGACCACCAAAATTAGGGGCTCTTGGTGGGATGAAGTTCAATTTGATTTTGTGTTGCAATAGGAACTCAGCATTGGCAATATTGTCTCGGTTGTTCTCTAGAAATAAAAAAAGGTCAGCTTGGGAATTTTTTGCACCTATGAAATTACTTCCATTATCTGAATAGAGCTGGGAAGGAAGACCTCTTCTCGAAGTAAACCGTTTCAATGTCATAAGAAAGCAATTAGTTGACAAATCGCTGACTAATTCAATATGAGTTGCTTTTGTAGCCAGGCATATAAAAAGTGCTATATAACCTTTTGTCAGCTGTTGCCTACCTCGACCATTTCGTAATTTTAGTTGTATGGGACCGGCATAGTCCATGCCTGTATGATCAAATGGCCGTGATGGATTAACTCTGGCAGCAGGCCCCATTGGCTGTTGAATTGGCGTTGCGCGATACCTTGCACATTTCATACAGTCGTGATAAATCTTACGAACTATGCTCCTGATGTTTAATATCCAATACCTTCTTCGTATTAAGTTTGTTACTAATGTTGGACCAGCATGAAAATTGTTGATATGGATGTCTCGTGCAATTAGATAACTAATCGGATGGTGATTCGGGATTATTAATGGATGTTTAGTTCCATCAGGTAAGCTTGAGTTGATTAAGCGGCCGCCTACTCGCATTAAACCATTTGCATCTAAATATGGTGATAACCTTATCAGCTTGCTCGATTTATCAATGTCCTTGTCATTCAGCAAACAAATGAATTCGTCTTGAAACATTTTGAATTGAACATGAGTGATACATATGCGTTCAGCTTTGACATATAGCTCAATTTTACATTTTGAATGACGGCCTCTATAGAACCATGTTAAACATCGGGCAATTATTCGTTTGACCTTTTCAAATGAGGAACAATATTGAAAAATGCCGTCAATGGTATCGTTTTGATCGGGAATAACTAAACCGAAACATAAAAATTGCGGTTGTGATCTTCTCTCTTCATCCGTAACATAATCCTTATTAACAATGGCCCAATTGTGTTCGTTTTGTTTCAACCAATGTGGACCATTCCACCATAATGTATTGTTGACCACATTAACGGCAGGTATGCCACGTGAAATTAGATCAGCTGGATTTTCACAACTTTTGACGTAATTCCAGCAACGTAAGGGCACATGATCGGAGATAAATGAAGCGCGATTACCAACAAAGGTTTTCCATTGCCTTGGATGCCCCTTTAGCCAAGCTAGTACTACCATTGAATCACACCATGCTTTAATGTTATCATCCCCTAGTTTGATAACTTGTGCTGTATACTTGATCAGCCTAGATAAAAGCACGGCACCACAAAGTTCCAACTTGGGATGTGAAATTTGCTTTAACGGAGCAATCTTGGACTTTGCAATTATGTTACTAATGTGTATCATTCCACAGTCATCAACAACTCGTAAATATACCACGGCACCAAATGCTCGCTCTGATGCGTCACAAAACCCATGAACTTGAACCTAATGCACCTTGGAATGTAATTGTAAGTAACGTGGAACCTTAACCATGGATACGGCTGCAATGTCTTCTGTAAGTTGATTCCAAGTGTTTAGAAGCTCTCCCGTAATTAATTCATTCCAATCTTTAGTGTGTATCCACATTTGTTGAAAGAATAACTTAAACCGAACTGTTATTGGTGCGATCCACCCAAGCGGGTCGAAGGTTTTCGCTATAAATGATAGCACCTTTCTCTTTGTTAATGGACCATCTGGAGGTGATGATAATTTGTAGGTAAATTTATCAGCTTGCTTGTCCCATTGCAGCCCTAGTGTGGATATTCCAGCATCATTGCCTTGAATTGGTAATAGGTCTTCACAATCAGATTCGTCTAAGTGCTGCAATAATTTGTCACAATTTGATTTGAATTTTCGTAAATGAAATCCACCCGCTTTTAATACATCAATAACATCATTCATTAGTTGCTTTGCTGTTTCAAAGTTCTCACCACCACTTAGGAAATCGTCCACATAAAAACTTTCTTTTATGGCCTGACATGCTTGAGGAAATTGATTTTGATAATAATTAGCTAGTGTATGAAGTGTTTTAACTGCCAAAAATGCGGCGGGTGCCATGCCATAAGTGACGGTGTTCAATTTGTAAGGTACCGGACTTTCATTGGGATATTTGCGCCATAATATCATCTGCATGATTCTGTCTTCCTCAGCTACTAACACTTGCCGATACATTTTTTCAATATCGCCAGCAAACGCGATTTTGTGTTGACGAAATCTTGTGACAATATCAATAAGATTATTTTGCAAAATAGGACCAACTTCTAAAATATCATTAATTGAAATGCCTGTTGATGTTTTACAAGAACCGTCGAAAACCACCCGCAGTTTGGTGGTAGAGCTTGATTCTTTTATAACACCATGATGTGGTAAATAAAAACAATTTTGATTAGTACGGTTTTGACAATCATCGGCTTTAGTCATATGATTAAGCTTCTCATATTCATCAATGAATTTATAATATTCCTCTTTGAATTTATGGTTTCGGTTGAATTTCTGCTCCATGGTAAGTAATCGTTTATAAGCAGCTGTGTAGGAATCTCCAAGATGTTGATAATCCTTCTTTAGTGGTAGGCGTACGATATATTTGCCATCATCCCTACGTGTTACAGTACGTTCATAGAACAATTCACATTCAGTTTTTTCCAACGGTTTTTCGGCTGGTGATTCTTCCACTGACCAAAACTTCTGTAATATATCCCATATGTTTTCCTTTTCATTAGTTTTAGCTGAATAAGAATGTATATTTTTGTCATCTTGAGCAATCCCGGTAATAATCCAACCGAATATAGATGATTGCAATGTAATATTGTTGTTAAATGATTTTGTGTCTGGTTTTAAACATTTAAAGAAAATATCAGCACCCAAAAGAATGTCAATACTTGCTGGCTTGTTAAAGTTTGGATCGGCAAACTCAAATCTTTCAATTGACTGAATGATGTCACTGTTTGGAATATGTTGAGTGGGAATAGCGCTTGCTATTTTTCCGACAATTAAAACATTAACAGCAATTTCGTCTCTCTCAGGCATCCTTGAAGTAATTGTAACCGATGTACGGCCTCTTGTGGTGGTAGCATTGACATCAGATAATCCAGAAATGTGCACCTTTGAATACTGTCGGGGAAGTCTCAATGTTTGAACCAATGATTCTGTGATGAGCGATGCCTGTGACCCAGAATCCAATAATGCACGTGCAACAATATTTTGACCATTACAATTTTTTATATTAACCAATGCGGTGGGAAGTAAAACACAACGATTGTTCAATACATTAGCACTTAAGACTGTTTGTGGTTTATCGTCGTCTTCATCCAAAATATTATTCTGAACGGTACTTTGATTTTCTTGGGTCAACATGGTTTTTTCTTTTGATTGTGTTGATGTTGATGGCACACTCGTAGAAAAATCACAATCTTCACTAAAATGTAGCATGGTATGATGACGTCTATTGCACATCTTACAACTCTCTTGATAGGAACAAGTCTGAACATTGTGGTCTCTTCGCAAACAATTATAACATACTCTATATTGACGTGCTAAATCTCGCCTTTTCTTAGCGTCGAATTGTCTAAATTGTATACATCTAACTAGCGTATGGTTGCCATTACAGAGAGGACAATCTGGTTGTGGTTTTAATGATAAACTTTTAATTAATGTTGTCGATCGTGTTACTCGTTGGGTTGAAATACATCCTTCTTTTGCGTCACATCTTGCGTTAATAAAATTTAAAAATCTCTGGACTGTTGGAAATTCCTCATTAATTGTCTCCTTTGACCAGGATTCTTGTGTGGCAGCATCGACCTTCGTTAACAAAATATATATCATCAATGCGTCGCGTCGTTCAGCATCAGCACCTAATGTTTGAATCCCTCTAATTACCGAATCTGTTGTATCACTGAGCGAGCGGAGCCCTTTTACGGAACCAATTGTGACATTTGGCAAGTTCATAAAGGTTGCCAGAAAATCATTAAGAATCGTCTTCTTTTTGGCGTATCTGTCTTCTAATTTCTTCCATGCTAGTTTGTAGTTAACATCAGTTGCAGGTATGTGCCTCAATAATGCAGCTGCGTCTCCTCTGAGGTAACCTTTTAATAATTGGAATTTATGAGCCTCCGAACACTCTTGAATGAGTCACAAAATGATTGCCATCTGCTATATTCACCATCGAAGGGCTCAATTTGAAGTTTTGGAAGAGTTATTGTATCGTAGTTAGCAAGCGATTTGTTGGCGGTACTATCAGCAATATTTTTAAAAAAAATGCGTTGCTGATCAAACAATAAATCTAAAGCTGTTTTATTGTTCATGGAATCGTCATTCTGGCTATCATTGTTCACGAACGTAGACCTCTTCCTGATTTGTTTTAGTAAAACTGCTTTACAATTGAAATAATCTTCTTCAAATTGATCAAACTTTGATTCAGAATTTGGAATTAATGCAATTCCATCTTCGAGATCTGTAAATTGTTGCCAATATTCCTCAAGTTTTTCTAATTTAGCTTCAATTTTCTCGATTGCGTCAGTTTCAATCGCCGCAGAATTGTTGTATGTGATCAGCTTTGTAATGGAGCCGAGTATACGACCACGTTTCTGAATTAATTGATCAGACATCTTTGAATGATTATTTTTATTTTTGTTGGAATTTTTGAAAAATATCCAATTCTTGATTTTATTCTCGTGAAATTCGACAATATTAGACACAAAATCACAAAATGCTTCTAATTAATTGAAGCTGAAATAATTGTTCACGGAAACTTATCCAAAACTATGATTTTTCACTGATTACAATAGTTGATTACTGTAACTGACTTCAAATTCATGAATGAGTTGCACAAATAACCGTATACAAAATGGCGTACTACCAAATGCAAATAATTTTGTCTACAAAATTTCAACTTTGTAGTTTTATGAATTGTACATTTAAATGCTTATTCTAGTTTTATTGTACGCTATTGTTACCCAATGCATTTATCGACTCCGTATGCAAATACAAAATAATAATCCACAAATATGCATAAAATTGACAAAACTATTCTCGACGACGCGATTTGATGAAGCTCTGTCAAATCGGTAAATTAATTGAAATTGTTACAATTCAATTTAAAAAATACAACGCGCAGTTTAATGAAATGTCTGTTAAACTGGCTTTAAGCAATATTATTGTTGCCTCAACGTGTTAACTAGATTATATGATGCCAAAATGGCGTTGACAAAAAAAAAACAAAATGTTCACTTATCTGTTAATCAATTTTCCACGATCCGGCTCGAAGGACCATAATTATGTACGTATTCGATAGCGCTGGTTGCTTATGTTGTTGTAATGCGAGCTGATAAAGTGTTGCGGCAACAATTTGAAAACATTAATACAAGGTTGATTTACATATGCGACGTGCGACGTGTGACGGGAGCTTCTAGCCAATCAGAGACGAATATTTTGTCATTCGTCACACGGCACACGCCACACGTCGAGAGATGGTTTAATTTTATCTTTTCCGTCACGGTAGCACAAACACATACAAAGTTTTTGTATGTATAAAACGAAGTAGTAGGCTTTGACGAAGCTTTATTGAAGAACAAAAATTAAAATATAAAAAATTATATAAAGTGTGCGTGGCGGAACTCGTCACAAATGTAAATTGTTGTCAAAAAAGCGTCACGTTTATTTCCACTTGCCACACGTCGCACGTCGCATATGTAAATCAACCTGCAATGTGATGGCTGGTAAAATCTTTCCAATAAAGCACAAAAAATGTAATGGCTGGTGATGACGTTCTCCAAATAAATAACGAATATACAAATGACTGGTTTACAATAAATTATACAATGTATTTTATTTTTGAATTAATTTGTTTTTATACATAAATTTATAAACCCGATTTAATTTCTTATTGTTTATTTTTAGACTGTTTTATGATAAAAACCAAAAATGAACTGCCTTAAAATATATTTGACAACCAACTAATATACAACTTTGTAATAACAGACTCAAGAGAGAATTTATTTTAATACTAATACTTTGTAAAAACAGAATTCAAAAAGAGAATATTTTATGTTTTCTATGAAATGACAAATGAAATTACAGCTTATGAATATTATAAATAGATGGCATGAATGGTAGTAAAAAGATATATTTAAAGGTCAGACTATCTAGCAAAACTTGCGCATAATGTTAAGGAAATTTAACTGGATGTTTTAAGCATTTTGGGTGGCGAGTTCAGTGAGGTGATGGAAAGTTCAGTGATAACAACTTAGTTGGACGCTGTGCTAAAATATTTTCTTATATGAGTACATATATTTTGTCTACAATCGATTGGAATCGTTTGTTGTTTAATTGTAAATTATTATCCAACACTACATAAAAATTAAAAAAAACTATATTACCCCGTAGATATGGGTCATGTAAAGGATTTGTTATACAAATGCAAAATATGTTTGGTAAAAATACGTCATAAAAATACTATTTGATACAAATTATTTCAGTGTGATTCAATATTTATAAAGGTGTAAATAAAACTCATTGTTCTACAACAATAAAATGAGAAATGAATCTCAATTTGTATAATTGTAAATTTATCAAAGACGTCTTTTGCTATTGATTTTGTCATTTGGTCCTTGTGTTTGGCGTTTCAGGAATATCGAGATCTCAGACACTCCAATACTTTTGCAGTTTATTCTTAACATCCAGCTTTTGATTCGTGGGCCAGACAGTTTTATGCTCACCAAAGATAGTAATGATATCCTAAGAACTAAAAATCTTACAAAATAGAAATTATTTAACGGTTTAGTGCTCTATAGTTATACTGACAGTTCTTATTTTTTTTAAAATTAACTTGAGCTTTCGAGTCCATTGTCAAAAGCGTTTTAAAAATTTTTTCCAATACCATTTTCCTTTTATAAACAAATCAAACACTAAACCAAAAAATTGAAAGTATTTCCGTAGAAACCAAAATTCCTGTGTCTAGACTAGAAAAATATTCTTCCAGACCGTGACAAAAAAACTTGTGGTAAATTTTACAAAAAACGCTTTTACAAAATATGAATTAAACTTAAAACATTTTACAAAAATATAATAAATCAATTATATGTATAAGACAAACAACCAAATTTAGATAAATAAATCATAAGAATTACCAATAGAAGCATAATCTCTAACAATGTTTATTGAGGATTTTATGTGTAACATTTCAAAATCGATCTTCTCCTAAAACTGTTTGCTGTTCCAAAATTTTAACGTTATCTAAAGTTACGTGATGATTTGAGTTTTTAAATGTTGAGTGAGAGCACTACTTTGGTTTAAATCTCGATAAACTGCACTTTTATGTTGATACAACCATTTTTCAATAAATTGATTCGTTTGTCCAGTATACGTTACATTACATTCGCAGTGGATCTGATAGACAACATTGGAATTTTTCTTTAGTGGAACTGAATCCTTCTAGAAAACGAATTTGTATTTAAATTCGATGCTGGTCTTCCCACAATCTTAAAATTATAATTTTTAAAGAGGTGTTTAGTTTTTTCAAAAATAATTTTTATGTATCGCATAGTTTCTTGTTACTCGTATTAAACTGCTCCTCGAATAGTGTGATAATGTCTATATCGGATCGTTTAGATAGACTAGCGAGCACAGTTGATGCTGTATCTAAAAAAATCTCGGGAATAGAAATAAAAATATTGAATTTGAAATTGTTGCGTGCAGCGAAAATAATACTTTGTAAATATAGTTTCGATGGGAAATATCTTAACCTGTTGCTGTGGGTCTGGTTGACATTAAGATACCTACTACACCACGGGCTCAAAGGCCGGATTTAAATTCATTACTCATACACAATTTTATTAATACTTCTGGTATAAATGTCATCTATTTTAATGCGCGTAGTTTATATAACAAGCTGAACGAAATAAGAATGCTTCTGAACAATCTTAACGTTCATTTTGTATGTGTGGTAGAAAGCTGGTATGATGATTCTTACTCTGATGTTTCGAATTCGGTTTGTGGTGATGGTGGATTGTGTATTTACTTTCGTCCGTAATTCAACTGTAAAATTATATATAAATCGGATTCTGTGGAGTCAAATTTAGAGATTTTGGCTTGTGAGGTAAATTATTCCAACTGCTCATTGTTTATAAACCGCCGAAATATAGCAATTTGGAAGAACTGACCGAGGTTCTTATGAATTGTAGTGTGCACTATTAGAAGGTTCTACTTTGTGGTGACTTGAATATTAATTTAATCGATAATTATAAGTTTACTCGAACTGACGAACTACGTTTAATTTTTAAGAATATTCGTAATCTTACTACTAAATTAATTCGTCAAGCTAAATTGAAATACTATAAAATGAAGTTAGATACTAGCATTAATAAAGGGGCGGAGTTCTGGAAAATCTGTAAAAACGTAGGAATTTGTGGCAGTAAAAATCAAACTGAAATCACACCTAATCCGAATGAGTTTAATGGTTTTATTTCAAATGCATTTTCACAAACATTTCATGTAATAATGAAAAACTGATCATTAACAATTTACATAATGATGTGGGGTTCTCATTTTGTAATATTGACTTTTCAAAATTAGTTACAGCTATAAGGAAAATTAAGTCGAATTCCATTGGTCTTGATGGCATTCGGTTTTTGAAATTAATTCTTCCTTTAATATTTCCCTATTTAGTTGAACTTTGTAATGCTATTCTGTCTACATCTGTCTTTCCGGATTCTTGGAAAATTTCCAAGGTTTTACCGGTGCCAAAAGTTAATCTCCTAAAGGTGTTGATGACTTTAGACCTATAAGTATTTCCTCATGTTTGAATTTCAATCCGGTTTTAAACCTTTTCATAGTACTTCTACTGCTCTAACACACATCTGTAATGAAATTCGAATGAATTGTGATTCTAAGAATATGACAGTTTTAGTTCTCTTAGATTTTAGTAAAGCATTCAACGGAATTAACCATGACTTAATAATTGGAAAGTTGTTTAATGAATTCAAATTATCCCGAAGTGCTATTAAACTGATTAATTCATACTTAAGGGGCCGCACACAAACAGTATATGGCAATGGAGTGTTTTCAAATTATACTGATCTAAAATGTGGTGTTCCCTAAGGCTCAGTTTTTAGACCGCTTCTGTTTTCTTTATATATTAATAGTTTACCACGAGTACTTAGCACATCGTTATATCACTTGTTTGCTGATGACTTACAAATATATTGTGGTGGTTCCATCTATCAGAAGAATGAAATTATAAATAAATTAAATAGTGATCTTTCAACTATATCAGATTGGTTCAACGATAACACTCTTGCACTCAATGGGTCTAAATCGCAAGCTATTGTTATCTATAAGTACGCAATTCCGACTGAAAGCTTCCCCAATTTATATTTGAACGGTAACATTATACCATTTTCTAAAACAATAAAAAATTTGGGTTTAATTATGAATCAAAATCTTACGTGGGATGATCAAATTGCTCGAATTTAGTGGAAATATTTATGGTATTTTGCGAAAACCTTGGAGATTTTCCGTGTTTACTAATATACAATTTAGAAAAACAATGTTCTTTCCATTTTTCTTGCCACATTTTTGATGTGAAAACATCTTTAGTGGCAGGAGTAAGTAAAAAATTGTATAGAAATCGGGTTACGGAAACAAAAGTGCCGAATAAAAAATATTACAGGTATGTGTGAATATCGACAAAAACAAAAAATAAATAAAGCGTAAATTCAATGCAAAATCTACACATACACATGCAATATAGAACATCATCCGGCATTTGAAATTGTGAGCCGAATACAAAAAAAAATCTAGAAAAAAAACTGCCTACTTTAATTTATTTTGTTGTGAAAATATAGAGCAAAAGGACTACAAACTATGCTTGTATGCAGGTAAAAAAAATTAAATGGAAATAGCGAGTTGGGAAAATTGGACATAGGTATACATTGATACATAATAGAATAATAATTTTAAAATTGCTTAATCGGTATGCTTTGACTTTCTTATTAGTATTGCTCATGCTGTTGGTGAGTTTGGTTATGGAGGGTTTCGGGTTACTGTCTTTCCAATTGCAATGATTTTACGGTCAACATTGCGCCCAAATAGAACCGCTCTATTTAATTTAATTTAAACTGATCACTGATAAAGCGATGCGATTTTGCATTGTTTAGCGAGTTTGCCGTGGCCATTTACTACCATGGAATCTTGAACAAGATTGCTGTGTATGAGTGATGGTATATTTTAAGGCGTACATGGCAGGTTTATGTGACTAACTTAACAGAACTGTACTTGTCTCATGCTCAATTAATGTTAGTAAAGTTCGTCCCCCAAATCCAAAATAGAATAATTGATTGACTTTTTGAACCAAAAATGTAACTTAGTTTAAATACTGAGCAAAAAACATCCGTCTTTATGGAGGGGTTTCTGAGCCTTATCGAAATGGTTTGAAATGATTCAATAAATATTTATACAAAAAAGTTTTCACATAAATCTTTTGCGAGTTGAGGGCGAACTCGCTCGTTGTTTTTTTTGTATGCTGCTGAAGCTCAATATAAATACTCCCAGGCTTGTATGAAGTATGTAATTCAGCTGTTGTATAGTTTTTGTATTCGACTTGTATTTAAACTGAAAAAATTTGATCATTTTTCTTTTTATCATAACAAGCTTTTACCTATTAACATTAATGAATATTTAAATTTTAGACTTTGTGTTTTTATTTTCCTTATTTTATTTAGAAAATCACCGAAATATTTATTTAACAAAATGCACTATGGAGTTTCGTTGCGGCATAATCACATTTTGATTCCAAAGAATTCGTGTATTCAGCTTCATGATAGTCTTTTTGTCAGTGGTATGTGCACTTATAACAGCATAAATGTATGTATAAGAAATTCTTGCTCAATTGATAGGTTTAAGAGACTGCTCATCGAAGTGGTATCTTGAAATAGTTAAATGTATATTTTTTTTTTTTTTTTGGTATTTGCACAAAATCTCTGTCTTATCGAATTAAAAACACCCCAAAAAAAAACATCAACTTTGTCAACTGTGATTGCCGTTATAATATCATCTATGTAACGATAGTAGGTAGAATATTATTTCATTGCGATATCATTGCGTTTATTGGAAATATTTTACTTGATCAAATCGATGCACCGTCCATACTGGAATCAATTAAAATAAAGGCACCGAGTAGGAATTTAAGAGATCATGAGTTCCTTCATCTAAATAAACACAGAACAAACTATGGTGACAATGAACCGGTAAACATGATGTCGAAGAGTTTTAATAAAATCGACCATCTGTTCGACTTTTACTTAAGTAAAAACAGCTTTAAACGTAGGTTGAAGCAACATTTTGCTCCAACCTAAAAATATTTTTGGGTCAATTTTTATTCTTTTTTTGTTTAATTTAATTTTTATTCTACCATGTTCTGTATGTTATAAATTCAAGTCATATTTGTAGACTTTTCTCAGTATAAATAAATAAATAAATAAACATTTACTATTAATAAATTTGGCAAAATAGGACTAATAGGCGAACCCATTGGTGAGCTAAAAATGTCTTTGTAAATTTTATTATTAAATAAGAATTCTGAATTACTTAATACGATATCTAAGCTATTAAAAATTGGACTTTCGTTAATTTTGGTTTTGAATTTTGTTTTATACTCCTATAATTGTTGCTTATAATGTTAGTAACACGTTTGTAATCAACATTTATAAATAATGACGATACGTCTAACGAAAATAAAAGGAAATTTTGAGGGAAAGTAATATTATTAATTTTTTGTTTGAAATTTTGGCATATTCGGTTTATGAATTTTTGGCAATCCGGATAATTTAGAAATAACCACTAAATTTGAATTTATGTAGTATTATTATTAAAAATACTATTTATTTTATCTAAATAGTCATTTCTCAATGTTAGAACTGTCATTTTTCCTTTATCTGCCCCTATAACCAAAATTCCTGAATTATTTTTTAGACACGTTTTTGCTTGTTTTCGAAAGGTGATAACTTTTTGAATTTGCTCCGTTTTTAATATGTATTTATGAAACGGTTCTGGATATCAATTTTATCTACATCGGATATAATTTTGAAATATGGGAGTTGGCGAACAGAATTTGTTGCCTAAACTTAAAATAATTTTGACTTGAAGGGGAACCTCTATATAAAATCATCTGGAAGATACTAAAATTTTCACTCTTGAATCCCGTTTTCTTACAAAATTAACACAATCAAAATTCTTACTCAAAAAATTATAAAATTTTAAATACAAAATTCCATTATAAAAATTTTATTTTATTAAAAAACATTTTAGCTCAAAATCAATATCCTGATAAATTAGTAGATGTTACTATTTGGAAACAAAACATTTTTGCCGATAATAGAAACCAAAATTATTTATTGCTGTATAAATGGTATACTTCCATCTCCTTCTGTGGCTTTTATCACGATTTTATTAAAAAACAGAGGTATTTTTTATATATAATTTCTATTAATTTTCGAATTAATATTTATTTTGTATTAAATTTAAAACAATAATTATACACGTTAAAAATTATTTCTTTCGAAACACACAGAAATTATTTTATTTAAAAAATCACTTTCATTATTGTGATAATATAATTTTTAAAAACCATTAAAGAGCAGTACACCATCATCAATAATTTAACACTACATATTTACAATACACAATTGATGAAATCCAAAAATTTCTATCCATTGGAATATATTAATATTATACAACAAGTTGAAGCATCAACCGAACAAATCATAAGAGGTAAAAGACGCAATATATCACAGAAATTAAAACGCATCATGTCAAAACAGAAACGCCTTACCACCACGATAGTAAATAATGAACACATCATAAAACATCAATTCTACAAACGCATACACAATCTTACCAACATAAATTTTAATGAAAATGAAGAGAATATCTTAGGAATAGGATTAAAACATAATATAAAAATAACGTATAATAAAAAGGAACGACAGAAACATATTTTATTGGAAATAGAGAATGCCATCCTAAGAACTGAGAAACATCATCAAGACAATATCAGAACTCTTGTGATTAATAATTTGTTGAGTAACCCAAAACCGATAGTTAGTAAATATGAAGATGAACCAACTAATAAGGCCATAGCAAAAATAAAGGAAAAACTTATTGAAAACAACGCACTGGTCACAGAAGCTGATAAAGGCAACACCGCCGTAATTATATATAAAGCTGAATATTCACAAAAATAAACGAATATATCGCAAACAACAATATCACTCATATAGAAAACAACCCCACGGACACATATTTAAAAACAATAAGTCAGCTCATCAATACATCATCCAGCATCCTCACAAAACCACAAATGTTCTACAATAAAATGATAAAACCAACCGCACCAACCATAACGGGTTTGCCCAAAATACACAAAGACAATATACCAATTCGCCCCTTGATTAATTATACTACTGCACCAACATATAAAATTGCAAAATTCCTCAATAATTGGCTATCAAAAAACATAGTATTAAACAACAATTCGTCAGTAAAAAATAACATAGAACTTGTGGATAAAATCAGATCCGAATGTACACCAACATACCTGTCGAAGAAACAATAAACATAACACAGAATTTACTGATTCGGAATTTATTGAGATCTATAACACAACAAAACTTCTTCCAACACGATAATAAATTTTATATACAAAAGGATGGACTACCAATGGGCAGCCCGCTATCGGGCACTTTGGCAAACATATATTTAAATTATTTTGAGAACACTTATGCATTCGTAGATAAAAACAAACACAAAAACAATATTATATATTGGCATCGATACGTGGATGACATTTTAATTTTATTCAGAGGCACAAACAGACAGCTCGAAAATTTGCATAAATACATCAACAGTATCCATAGAAACATTAATTTCACGCTAGAAATATAAACTAAAAAATCCAATTCGCGTGAAGTTTATCCTAAACTATCCTAAAAAAAAAAAAAAAAAAAAAAAATAGGATCGTTTAGGAAAAACTTCACGTGTTTGCACAAATGTGTGAAGTTTTTCCTAAATTTAAATAGCTTTGCATGTGTTCGTGATTATAATTTACTTAATTCGGATTAACCGAATTATTTTATATAAAGAAGAAAACTAGACGCGACTTTCTTAGACTTAGAAAAACCGGCCAAAAATACTAAGTATATTTTTGAGTAACTGTGGATGTAATCTAACAGCAAATCATCATCATTTGAAAAGTTATAGAGACTAAGGGTGTTTAGTATAGCAAAATCGTATTACGGTCTCTGTTTATGTCTTATGTAAATTTCCCAAGCGTTTTCCGCGACTTAGAAAAACCGGCCAAAAATACTAAGTATATTTTTGAGTAACTGTGGATGTAATCTAACAGCAAATCATCATCATTTGAAAAGTTATAGATACTAAGGGTGTTTAGTATAGCAAAATCATATATGGTCACTGTCCCAAAACGTTTGGGAAATTTACATAAGACATAAACAGTGACCGTAATACGATTTTGCTATACTAAACACCCTTAGTCTCTATAACTTTTCAAATGATGATGATTTGCTGTTGGACTACATCCACAGTTACTCAAAAATATACTTAGTATTTTTGGCCGGTTTTTCTAAGTCGCGGAAAACGTTTGGGAAAATTTACATAAGACATAAACAGTGACCATATATGATTTTGCTATACTAAACACCCTTAGTATCTATAACTTTTCAAATGATGATGATTTGCTGTTAGATTACATCCACAGTTACTCAAAAATATACTTAGTATTTTTGGCCGGTTTTTCTAAGTCGCGGAAAACGTTTGGAAAAAATTTACATAAGACATAAACAGTGACCATATATGATTTTGCTATACTAAACACCCTTAGTCTCTATAACTTTTCAAATGATGATGATTTGCTGTTGGACTACATCCACAGTTACTCAAAAATATACTTAGTATTTTTGGCCGGTTTTTCTAAGTCGCGGAAAACGTTTGGGAAAATTTACATAAGACATAAACAGTGACCATATATGATTTTGCTATACTAAACACCCTTAGTATCTATAACTTTTCAAATGATGATGATTTGCTGTTAGATTACATCCACAGTTACTCAAAAATATACTTAGTATTTTTGGCCGGTTTTTCTAAGTCGCGGAAAACGTTTGGGAAATTTACATAAGACATAAACAGTGACCGTAATACGATTTTGCTATACTAAACACCCTTAGTCTCTATAACTTTTCAAATGATGATGATTTGCTGTTGGACTACATCCACAGTTACTCAAAAATATACTTAGTATTTTTGGCCGGTTTTTCTAAGTCGCGGAAAACGTTTGGAAAAAATTTACATAAGACATAAACAGTGACCATATATGATTTTGCTATACTAAACACCCTTAGTCTCTATAACTTTTCAAATGATGATGATTTGCTGTTGGACTACATCCACAGTTACTCAAAAATATACTTAGTATTTTTGGCCGGTTTTTCTAAGTCGCGGAAAACGTTTGGGAAAATTTACATAAGACATAAACAGTGACCATATATGATTTTGCTATACTAAACACCCTTAGTATCTATAACTTTTCAAATGATGATGATTTGCTGTTAGATTACATCCACAGTTACTCAAAAATATACTTAGTATTTTTGGCCGGTTTTTCTAAGTCGCGGAAAACGTTTGGGAAAATTTACATAAGACATAAACAGAGACCGTAATACGATTTTGCTATACTAAACACCCTTAGTCTCTATAACTTTTCAAATGAAGATGATTTTCTGTTAGATTACATCCACAGTTACTCAAAAATATACTTAGTATTTTTGGCCGGTTTTTCTAAGTCGCGGAAAACGCTTGGGAAATTTACATAAGACATAAACAGTGACCGTAATACGATTTTGCTATACTAAACACCCTTAGTCTCTATAACTTTTCAAATGATGATGATTTGCTGTTAGATTACATCCACAGTTACTCAAAAATATACTTAGTATTTTTGGCCGGTTTTTCTAAGTCGCGGAAAACGTTTGGGAAAATTTACATAAGACATAAACAGTGACCATATATGATTTTGCTATACTAAACACCCTTAGTCTCTATAACTTTTCAAATGATGATGATTTGCTGTTGGACTACATCCACAGTTACTCAAAAATATACTTAGTATTTTTGGCCGGTTTTTCTAAGTCGCGGAAAACGTTTGGGAAAATTTACATAAGACATAAACAGTGACCATATATGATTTTGCTATACTAAACACCCTTAGTCTCTATAACTTTTCAAATGATGATGATTTGCTGTTGGACTACATCCACAGTTACTCAAAAATATACTTAGTATTTTTGGCCGGTTTTTCTAAGTCGCGGAAAACGTTTGGGAAAATTTACATAAGACATAAACAGTGACCATATATGATTTTGCTATACTAAACACCCTTAGTCTCTATAACTTTTCAAATGATGATGATTTGCTGTTGGACTACATCCACAGTTACTCAAAAATATACTTAGTATTTTTGGCCGGTTTTTCTAAGTCGCGGAAAACGTTTGGGAAAATTTACATAAGACATAAACAGTGACCATATATGATTTTGCTATACTAAACACCCTTAGTCTCTATAACTTTTCAAATGATGATGATTTGCTGTTAGATTACATCCACAGTTACTCAAAAATATACTTAGTATTTTTGGCCGGTTTTTCTAAGTCGCGGAAAACGTTTGGAAAAAATTTACATAAGACATAAACAGTGACCATATATGATTTTGCTATACTAAACACCCTTAGTCTCTATAACTTTTCAAATGATGATGATTTGCTGTTGGACTACATCCACAGTTACTCAAAAATATACTTAGTATTTTTGGCCGGTTTTTCTAAGTCGCGGAAAACGTTTGGGAAAATTTACATAAGACATAAACAGTGACCATATATGATTTTGCTATACTAAACACCCTTAGTATCTATAACTTTTCAAATGATGATGATTTGCTGTTAGATTACATCCACAGTTACTCAAAAATATACTTAGTATTTTTGGCCGGTTTTTCTAAGTCGCGGAAAACGTTTGGGAAATTTACATAAGACATAAACAGTGACCGTAATACGATTTTGCTATACTAAACACCCTTAGTCTCTATAACTTTTCAAATGATGATGATTTGCTGTTGGACTACATCCACAGTTACTCAAAAATATACTTAGTATTTTTGGCCGGTTTTTCTAAGTCGCGGAAAACGTTTGGAAAAATTTACATAAGACATAAACAGTGACCATATATGATTTTGCTATACTAAACACCCTTAGTCTCTATAACTTTTCAAATGATGATGATTTGCTGTTGGACTACATCCACAGTTACTCAAAAATATACTTAGTATTTTTGGCCGGTTTTTCTAAGTCGCGGAAAACGTTTGGGAAATTTACATAAGACATAAACAGTGACCGTAATACGATTTTGCTATACTAAACACCCTTAGAATCTATAACTTTTCAAATGATGATGATTTGCTGTTAGATTACATCCACAGTTACTCAAAAATATACTTAGTATTTTTGGCCGGTTTTTCTAAGTCGCGGAAAACGTTTGGGAAAATTTACATAAGACATAAACAGTGACCATATATGATTTTGCTATACTAAACACCCTTAGTATCTATAACTTTTCAAATGATGATGATTTGCTGTTAGATTACATCCACAGTTACTCAAAAATATACTTAGTATTTTTGGCCGGTTTTTCTAAGTCGCGGAAAACGTTTGGGAAATTTACATAAGACATAAACAGTGACCGTAATACGATTTTGCTATACTAAACACCCTTAGTCTCTATAACTTTTCAAATGATGATGATTTGCTGTTGGACTACATCCACAGTTACTCAAAAATATACTTAGTATTTTTGGCCGGTTTTTCTAAGTCGCGGAAAACGTTTGGAAAAAATTTACATAAGACATAAACAGTGACCATATATGATTTTGCTATACTAAACACCCTTAGTCTCTATAACTTTTCAAATGATGATGATTTGCTGTTGGACTACATCCACAGTTACTCAAAAATATACTTAGTATTTTTGGCCGGTTTTTCTAAGTCGCGGAAAACGTTTGGGAAAATTTACATAAGACATAAACAGTGACCATATATGATTTTGCTATACTAAACACCCTTAGTATCTATAACTTTTCAAATGATGATGATTTGCTGTTAGATTACATCCACAGTTACTCAAAAATATACTTAGTATTTTTGGCCGGTTTTTCTAAGTCGCGGAAAACGCTTGGGAAATTTACATAAGACATAAACAGTGACCGTAATACGATTTTGCTATACTAAACACCCTTAGTCTCTATAACTTTTTAAATGATGATGATTTGCTGTTAGTTTACATCCACAGTTACTCAAAAATATACTTAGTATTTTTGGCCGGTTTTTCTAAGTCGCGGAAAACGTTTGGGAAAATTTACATAAGACATAAACAGTGACCATATATGATTTTGCTATACTAAACACCCTTAGTCTCTATAACTTTTCAAATGATGATGATTTGCTGTTAGATTACATCCACAGTTACTCAAAATATACTTAGTATTTTTGGCCGGTTTTTCTAAGTCGCGGAAAACGTTTGGAAAAAATTTACATAAGACATAAACAGTGACCATATATGATTTTGCTATACTAAACACCCTTAGTCTCTATAACTTTTCAAATGATGATGATTTGCTGTTGGACTACATCCACAGTTACTCAAAAATATACTTAGTATTTTTGGCCGGTTTTTCTAAGTCGCGGAAAACGTTTGGGAAAATTTACATAAGACATAAACAGTGACCATATATGATTTTGCTATACTAAACACCCTTAGTCTCTATAACTTTTCAAATGATGATGATTTGCTGTTGGACTACATCCACAGTTACTCAAAAATATACTTAGTATTTTTGGCCGGTTTTTCTAAGTCGCGGAAAACGTTTGGGAAAATTTACATAAGACATAAACAGTGACCATATTTGATTTTGCTATACTAAACACCCTTAGTCTCTATAACTTTTCAAATGATGATGGTTTTCTGTTAGTTTGGAGAAAATCGTTTTTGACCTTTAAGCTAACTACATACAGTGGTGGCCATATTATTAAGGACACATCAATTCTGTTGGGGAAATGTTTGCTTTTGGCGACTTGTGTATTTTACTAAACATTTTTATAGCCTAGCCATACGAAACTATTATTTGTTAAGGTGCATTCAAAATGCAAAGTTTTACTTTGTACTAAATAATATTTGTACTAAATGTAGAAATACATTTTTTTAACTAAATTAGAAATATCTTAAAAAACACATTTCTAGCTGAGCTACCTCAAAATATTGAGTGGATGCACATTCAGCATTATTGACTCTACATTTCTTTCATTTGGAGTTTTGTGCTATCTAGGCTAGAAACAGCTCTCAGGGCATTAAGTAAATTTATATTAATATGAATAAAATTAGTACTAATTACAACAAGTAATTTTAGCCTTTATGATTTTTAATACACAAATAAAAATTACATTTTAAGTACCGTTAATGAATTTTCCACTTAAAAATATAACTTTTGCTCGTCTACTAAATACGATAAGTACTAATTAATACATATACCAACAAGTACTAATTTTATTCATATTAATCTAAATTTATTTAATGCCCTGAGAGCTGTTTCTAGCCTAGATAGCACAAAACTCCAAATGAAAGAAATGTAGAGTCAATAATGCTGAACGTGCATCCACTCAATATTTTGAGGTAGCTCAGCTATAAATGTGTTTTTTAAGATATTTCTAATTTAGTTAAAAAAATGTATTTCTACATTTAGTACAAATATTATTTAGTACAAAGTAAAACTTTGCATGTTGAATGCACCTTAGCAAATAATAGTTTCGTATGGCTAGGCGATAAAAATGTTTAGTAAAATACATAAGTCGCCAAAAGCAAACATTTCCCCAACAGAATTGATGTGTCCTTAATAATATGACCACCACAGATATTTAAAAACTAGTACGTAAATGATAATATTTAGACGTTTTAATACAAAAATTTTAATTTCCATTACTTAATGCGTAATGTTTAATTTATTCGTTAATGCGCAGTTTTACTCATACAATCGCATAATTTGTTGTTTTTGTGATTTTAGGAATGTTTAGGAAGAAATTCACATTCATAAAATCCATTAATTTCCTCAACTTAACCATCAAAAACATCAACCAAGAACACAACTTCAAAATATACCGGAAAGCCACACAAACTAATCACACCATTCACAACATCTCTAATCACCCTCCACAACATAAATACGCTGCATATAATCATATGTTAAATAGGCTTAACAAAATTCCGATGAATAAGCAGGATTACGATGATGAACTCCACATTATTACACATATAGCTAAACAGAACAGATTCAATGTAAATATCATTCAAAAACTCAACAGAAAAATCGTAAATAAAATAAAATACAACATTTAACAACTATGTACAGCACAGAAGATGAAATCACAAAATTCATAACGCTAGAGTATCACAAAACTACGAGTAACACAGTAAAAAAAGGTTTTTAAGAAATTTAAATACACCATAGCACACAAAACCAGTCATAAAATCCAAAATAAATTAAAAGAAAAACAAAATAAAAATGTTGACAGCGGTGTGTATAAATTGACGTGTAATAATTGCCCCAAATTTTACATCGGACAATCCTGGAGAACATTTGAAATAAGATTTAAGGAACACACACATGAATTAAAACATCCACACAACAAAACAATTTTCAAATCAAATTATGCTCAACATCTACACAATGAAAACCATACATTCACAGATATCAACACAAACTTACACATAATGCATCGAATGGGAAAAGGTGACATGCTGGACAGATTAGAAGAACTGCAAATATATAGATACAGGAACAATAGTTTACTACTAAATGACAAAACAAACACCAAAGCGCATAAGATTTATGATTTGATTTTATACAGTAGATAGATAAACTGTAAAAATGCTAACGATCGCATATAAAAACGCGTGAATTATACACATTAAGTTAATAGTCAAAATAGGAATTGAAGAAGGTCGAATGTCCGAAACCGGTATTCCGAATTTTAAAAATTATATTATCACAATAATGAAAGTGATTTTTTAAATAAAATAATTTCTGTGTGTTTCGAAAGAAATAATTTTTAATGTGTATAATTTATTGTTTTAAATTTAATACAAAATAAATATTAATTCGAAAATTAATAGAAATTATATATAAAAAATACCTTTGTTTTTTAATAAAAATTGTAATTTCAAGATTGTGGGAAGATCAGCATCGAATTTGAATACTACTTTATTTTCTAAACTTAAGGATTCAGTTCCTTTAAAGAAAAAGTCCAATGTGGTCTTTCAGATCCAATGCAAATGTAATGTAACGTATACTGGACAAACGAAACAATTTATTGAAAAACGGTTGTATCAACATAAAAGTGCAGTTTATCGAGATTTAAATCCAAATAGTGCTCTCACTCAAAATTTAAAAAACTCAAATCATCAAATAAATTTAGATAATGTTAACATTTTGGAACAGCAAACAATTTTAGGAGAAGATCGATTTTGAAATGTTACACATAAAATCCTCAATAAACATTGTTAGAGATTATGCTTCTATTGGTAATTCTTATGATTTATTTATCTAAATTTGGTTGTTTGTCTTATAGTTATACTCTTATACATATAATTGATTCATTATATTTTAGTAAAATGTTTCAAATTTAATTCATATTTTGTAAAAGCTTTTTTCGTAAAATTTACCACAAGTTTTTTTATCACGGTCTGGAAAAATATTTTTCTAGTCTAGACACACGAATTTTGGTTTCTACGGAAAAAATCTCAATTTTTTGGTTTAGTGTTTGATTTGTTTGAAAAGGAAAATTGTATTGGAAACATATTTTTAAAACGCTTTTGAAAATAGACTCGAAGTTAGTCCGAAAGCTCAAGTTAATTTGAAAAAAAAACTAAAATCTTTATAGAGCCCTAAACCGTTAAATAATTTTAATTTTATAAAATTGTAGCTCAATAATAATTAAATATTAGAAAGCTCACATTTCACATGCTCTCAAAGCATAATATTCATTTCATTTAAAAATGTCGCTTATATGTGATTTTTTCGGTTTGCTATAGTGAATTTCACGTCAGTAACGCAAGACACGTGGATTAGGTTACAATTCATATATAAATTTTAGTCCGCTAGGTAGTCTTTGCAAATTTTACTGGTCCAAAATTCTTTAAAAGACGCATTTAATCAAAAGTGTTCGCAGACTAACAATTCGAGCTTTAAATGTTTACAAATTACAACTCGGTACAATTCTTTAATATTTTGATCATGTTGCTTTAAAATGTTTAATAGTTTTATTAAATAAATAAATTTAATTAGAAATGCTGCTCATTCTTCATAATTACAATAAAATATATTTTAATGCATTATCATTGCTCAACAATTAGTAATAATTTGCAGTACATGAGTCACAATGCAAAGCTCTCATTGAAACAATTTATTTTTTCAACTGTGTAGAAAAAAAATAAACTTCCAATGTTTTTTGCTTTTCTCGGTGAAATTGTAACCATTGACTCGAATATTAAAGAAACATATTTCGTTCAAGAACAATATTTCTAAATTATTTTGAAAATTATTATTTCTTTTCTTTTCACGAATACAAAGTACATATGACAAATATTTATGCTTTTTTAAATTATTCCAAAGAGCTATAACCTATTTTAATATTAACTAACACGTTTTTTCCCGGTATGGATACCGATTTAAAATTTTATTAATTTCCTCCTTGATTGAATAATGGGCAAGGTATTCCCGAAAATATAATCTGGAAAATTGTGGTGCATCTTCATAAATTTTGTAAGTAGGAGAATATAAATATGTACCAATATGCAAATCACTTGAATTTTTTTAAAGCAAACAATAATAAATAAAACTTGAGTTTGAGTATGGTTGAACATAACTCGATTATTTAACAAAACTTTTTCCAAAATGCTGCGCTTATTTTGGTTTATGAATTATTAATAAAAACGCAAAAATATTTTTCCTTTTACTAATTATATATTCCATTTTATGATTTTTTTTACATAAATTTACTAGCACATATGTCTACATAAAATGTTACATAATCGTATATACAATTTTTTATAATATTTCCTTATTATGCTTACGCTTTGTTCTAAATTTCATCGTACACATACGAGCTTTTGTTAATTAAAATTTGTTTATTTAACTTAAAGCTCTTAAGCTAACAAAACGAAATATGTAAACTATTAAATGTTGATTTAGGGGAACATTGTGTATACAGACATATTAAAATTTATGTTAATTTAGCACGAAACATTAATGTTCTACTTCCTATAACAGCTTACCAAAAAAATCGCAAAAATTTTAAATTTAACTACATAATTAGTAAGAATATATGATAATTAATCGATGAAATTAACATGTGAAATTGCATATTAGTATTTCAGGGTTATAATGGTCACTGGCTTAAATTTTTATTTTTTGTAACTAAACACCTTAATCAAATAAGGAAATCAAGTATATGATGTTGAACATTTTTTAATAAAACTGTTAGCATAATAACACAAATATAATCGTAACGGTAAACCATTTTTGTATAAAAGTAAAAACAGCAGGAAATGCCATCAATTTTTCAAAAGCTTTTTTTCTTAACACTTGTGAATGTATGTACGTACATATGTATTTGTAAACCTGTTAACAGATTATGAAGGGATATAGTGTATGTAACTTACATTCTCATACTATGTATGTAATAAATTTATGTCAGTCTAATCGTAAATTTGTCATGTAGTTCGTAGATGTATCCATAAACGACAAATTAAAATTTAATTCATTGAAAATTCAACAAAAACTTTCATGCATTGCACAATATGCAAAATGTGTTGATACATTTTGATAAATTATTTGCAGAGCTTTGTGTTTGCGTCATATTTATAAGCAAAGAGTATGAATGAATTTGCAGTAGCAATAAAAATTTGTATTCTATCTGTTCTATATTATAAAAACTAATTGTATTGTATCTTAAGTTTTATTTATTTTATGAATTATACGGTTTACGTAATATTAAAAATAGTTAAAAACTAGATAGAGGCTTATTGAACCCCAAATTTATGGTTAATACCCTATTTTTGTTTGCTGAAACATAACGATAGTGTCAAGAGTCACACACTTTCTAATAATTATAAAAACTTAAAAGGTGTTATTTTACTGTTTACCAGTAGTCTGCGTAATCTTTAAAATATTTGGCTAAAAATGTAACTTTAATTATTGTCAAATTTAAGAATCGTGAACATTGGGATTTTGTATTTCATTTGTAGAAAATGTAGCGAGAAGAATATATACGAAATATGAACAAAAATACAATACGGTCGCAATATTTGAGGAAGTGGAAACTGTACATAAAAAAAATTTAATTTCTTGTTTATAAACATAATTTAAATCTTAAATAATTACATGTTATTAATTTTTAATTATGCGAGTTGCTATAATGCATTGATTTAGTCCGAATTTAGTTAACAAGAACCAAAGGACTTTGTGGAGGGTTATACCGCGGTGGTTCGGTTTTTGGGATTTTGAATTCTGCAAAATGTTTATAAATTGCAACAAATCAAACAATTAAATTTTACAATAAATGATCCTTGTTTAATATTTTATTAACATTTTTTTGTGAACTTGGACCCTTTTAATCTACATGTAAGCATTGCATATTGTTAAGCTAATAATCATGTAGGGACCTTCTCTAATAGACATTAATTTATTTTTGGTTATTGTCTAATTCTAACTTTTTTTAAACTTTTGTTTAAGGAGCAAATTTTGAGCTTTGAAATGTGTCATTGGTAGGGCATCCAATTTTTGGTCAAAAAGTAATTCCGAAATTCTCAAATTCAAATGATCTCGATTCCGGAATTTATTTTATTTAAATATCTATTTAATATATTAAAATAATTTAAAATTAAAATTTTACAAAAAAAAAAACAATTTCTTTTATTTCGTTTAAAATATTAGATATTTTTATAATCATCGCTTATACTTACGAACGATACTAAATCGCAGTAACGATTAGGATAGACACAATTTTTAGAATTAAAGAACTTCCGCATAATTTAAAAAAATATATAATGTATATAGTTTGTAGAATTTGTAGTAATTATCTATTTAAATTCTGAAAATTTTAAATTCTTAAAACGGAATAAATTATGTTAATAAATTCAGTAAATTCTACAAATTCCATAAAGTCTAAAAATCCAAAAAGTTACTTAAATTCTATAAATCCTATAAATCCTTCTCTCCATTCAAGCGTTTTAATATGCCTATAAATTCTTTAAATTTTTAAATCTACAAATTCTATGAAGTTTATAAATTTTATCAATAATCCAAATATGTACTTTAAATTTTGAAGATTCTTTATATTCTATTAGTTGTTGCAAGTGTATCTGTTTTATAAATTCTACAAACATAAGTATATATTTTTTATAAACTTTAACAATTCTATAAATTCAATAATTTCTATAAATTTTAAAAGTTCTATAAATTCTATGAATAATTCTATAAATTCTATGTATAAAGTTTTATAATTCAGTAAGTTCTTTACATTCTGCAAATCTCATAAATTCTTCAATTCTTATAAATTCTGTAAATTCGGTAAATTCTATAAATCATAAAAGTTCCATAAACTTATAAATTCTAAAAATTATGTTTTTATTTTTATAAATTCTATTATGTCTTTAAAATCTATAAATTCAATAAATTTTATAAATTCACTAAATGTTATTGATTCTATGGGTTCTATTATTCAGGTCTGTTAGTTCTATAAATTCTACAATTAAAATTTGACTTATTTACATTCTACACGTTTCTAAAAAAATTTAAATTTTTTGCAAATTTCATAAATTCAATAAATTCTTTGAAAGAAAAATAAATTCAGTAAATTCTGTAAATTATATAAATTCAATGAATTCTATAAAGTCTAAAAATCCAATAAGGCTCTTAAATTCTATAAATTTTATAAATCCTATAAATTCTGTTAATTTGATAAAGCCAATAAATTTTATAAATTTGTTAGTTTTAATATGTCTAGTTGTCTATATACTCTATAAATTTTAAATTTTGTGAATTTTATAAAATCTAAAAAATCTACAAATTATATAAAATTTAAATATTCTATAAATTTTATGAATAATATAAATTCTGTAAATTTTGTAGGTCGTTTGTGTACTAATAATTGTTTCAAGTGTGTCTGTTCAATAAATTCTATAAACTCGAATTTTATTTGCTTTATAAACATAAAAATTTTGAAAAATCCTTTAAACTTTAAAAATTCTGTAAATTCAATAATTTCATTAAAAATTTATAAGACGAATTAATTTTAAAAATTCAGTAAGTGCTTTCAATTCTACAAATCTTTTTCTTTATTATAAATTCTTTAAATTATATAAATTTTAAAAATTCTCTAAATTCTAAAAAGTCTATAAAGGTTATAAATTCTAATATATTTATAAACTCTATAAATTTTATGAATTTGATAAATAAATTCAAAGAATCCTCTAAATTACATAAACTCCCCAATTTTATAAATTTAATGGTTTCTAGGAATTGCTTCAAGTTTGTCAGTTCTAAAAATTCTATACACCCAAATTTAACTTATTCTAAAAATTTCATAATTTGTATAAATTCTATAAATTTTAAAATTCAAAAATTTCGATAAATCCTATAAACTTTGATAAATTCAATAATTTCTATAAATTTTATATATTTAATAAATTCTATGTAAAATTCTATAAATCATATGCATAAAATTTTAAAATTCAGGGAGTTCTTACATTCTATAAATCTCATAAATTTTTAAAAATTCTGTAAATTCGATAAATTCTATAAATTTTTCAAGTCCAATAAATTTTATAAATTTTAAGTCTGTTTTTAAAACCTATAAATTCTATAAATTTTATAAATACTTTAAATTTTATAGATTCTAGGGGTTGAATTATTCAAGTCTGTAGGCGGATTCATAGTTGCATTTGTTCGTTCGTTCATTCATTCTGAATTTTTTTTAAACAATCATCGTTTTTGTCCATTTGATTGGATAAAAGAAATTATCAGAACAAATGAACGAACAAACAAAGGCGATCATGAATCCGCCTTGTAAGTTCTATAAATTCAAAATATTCTGTAAATACCATAAATTCTACGAATTCAATAATGTCTATAAATTCTAAAATCCCCATAAATTCTGTAAATTTGACAAAGTCAATAAATTCTATAAACTTCATAAGTTTTAATATATCTATATTCTACTGTATTCTATAAATTTTATGAATAATATAAATTCTTTAAATTTTGTAGATTTTTTGTTTTCTAATAAGTATTTCAAGTGTGTCTGTTAAGTAAATTCTACAAACGCGAATTTTATTTGTTTTATAAATACAAAAATTTTGAAAAATCCTGTAAACTTTAACGATTCTGTAATTTCAATAATTTCGTTAAAGATTTATAAGTTCTATAAATTCTATGAATAAAGTTTAAAAGTTCAGTAAGTGCTTAAAATTCTACAAACCTTTTTCTTTATTATAAATTCCGTAAATTCGTTAAATTATATAAATTTTACAAATTATCTAAATTATACAAAGTCTATAAATCTTATAAACGCTAAAATATTTATAAAATCTATAAATTTTATGAATTTGATAAATAAATTCAGAGAATCCTCTAAATTACATAAATTCCATAAATATTTTAAATTTTCAAATTTTATAAATTCATGGGTTCGAGGAATTATTTCAAGTTTATAAGTACCAAATATTCAATACACTCAAATTTTACTTATTCTAAAAATTCCATAAAATTTATAACTTCTATAAATTTTATAAATTCAAAAATTCGATAAATCCAATAAACTTTAATAATTCTAGAAATTCAATAAATTCCATAAATTTCATAAATTGTATAATTAATTCTATAAATCCGATGCATAAAGTTTTGAAATTCAGTAATTTTTTTTAAATTATATAAATCTCATAAATTCTTAAATTCTTATAAATTCTGTAAATTCGATAAATTCTATAAATTTTAAAAGCCAATAAATTTTATAAATTTTAAGTCTGTAAATATTATAAATTCTAATATGTTTTTAGAACCTATACATTTTATAAATATGTACTTTGAATTTAATAGATTCTATGGGGTCTATAAATAATTTAAGTCTGTCGCCAGTTCTATAAATTCAAAAAATTATAATGTTTCTATAAATTTTTTAAATTTTATAAATTCAGTAAATTCTGCAAATTTCTAAATTATATGAATTCTATAAAGTCTAAAAATCCAATAAGTTTCTTTAATTCTATAAATTCTGTAAATTTGATTAAGCCAATAAATTCTATAAATTTTAATATGTCTACACCAAAAATTTTTAGATTTTATGAATTTTATAAATTCTATAAAATCTAGAAATTCTTTAAATTTTGAAGATTTTTTGTGATCTTAAAATTATTTCAAGTGTGCCTGTTTTATAAATTCTACAAACGCGAATTTTATTTGTTTTATAAATACAAAAATTTTGAAAAATTCTTTAAACTTTAATTTCGTTAAAAATTAATAAGTTCTATGAATTCTATGAATAAAGTTTAAAAATTCTGTAAGTCCTTTAAATTCTACAAATCTTTTTCTTTCTTATAAATTCTGTAAATTCGTAAAATTATATAAATTTTACTTATTTTTTTAAATTCTACCAAGTCTATAAATATAATAAATTCTAATATATTTATATACTTTATAAATTTTATGAATTTGATAAATGAATTCAAAGAATCCTATAAATTACTTAAATTCCATAAATATTTTAAATTTTATAGATTCAGCGGGTTCTAGGAATTGGCTCAAGTTGATAAGTATTAAAAATTCTGTACACTCAAATTTTACTTATTCTAAGAATTCCATAAAATTTATAAATTCTTTAAATTTTATAAATTCAAAAATTTCGATAAATCCTATAAACTTTAATTCAATCATTTCTATGAAATATATAGATTTAATAAATTGTATGAATAATTCTATAAATCCTGTGCATAAAGTTTTGAAATTCAGGAAGTTCTTTACATTCTATAAATCTCATAAATTCTTAAGTTCTTATAAATTCTGTAAATTCGATAGATTCTATACATTTCAAAATTCCAATAAATTTTATAAATTGTAAGTCTGTAAATATTATAAATTCTAATATGTTTTTAAAACCTATAAATTTTATAAATACTTTAAATTTTGTAGATTCTTTGTGTTGTAAAAATTATTTCAAGTGCGTCGGTTTTATAAATTCTACAAACTCGAATTTTATTTGTTTTGTAAATACAAAAATTTTGAAAAATCCTATAAACTTTAAAAATTCTGTAAATTAAATAATTTCATTAAAAATTTATAAGTTCTATAAATTCGATGTGATTCACACTTTAAAATTCCGTAAGTGCTTTAAATTCTACAAATCATTTTCGTTCTTATAAATTCTGTAAATTCGTAAAATGATATACATTTTACTAATTCTCTAAATTCTACAAAGTATATAAATGTTATAAATTGTAATATATTTATAAACACTATAAATTATATGAATTTGACAAAAAAAATTCATAGAATCCTATAAATTACATAAACTCCACAAATATTTTAAATTTTTAAAATTTTATAGATTCAATAAATTCTAGGAATTGTTTCAAGTTTATAAGTACTAAAAATTTATAACGATTTTAGTGGGGCGTCAGATGGGAATTACAATGAAGAGGCTCTATCCTAGAATAAATGCAGAATAAATTCATGCCAAGATTTCTGTGTATGGCGGCACACAATAGAGCCTATGTGCCGTATTTATTAGCACACGTATTAACAGGTTAACAATTCACTTAAATTAAGTTCCAACACTACAGCTTAAATATATAATTACGTATTTCGTATTTTAAAAGTTGTTAAAAAAAATTTATTTTAATTTTATTTTTTATTTTTTTTTTTTTCTTAGAATGGTTTTACAAGTTGTTTCTTTAAAATCTAAAATCGGACTAATTTCTTTAAATCTAAATTTCTTTAACTCTAAACTTAAAATTACTAACTCATCAAATTTGCCTCGACTCGATGAACATGATTCTATGGTCACGTTGATCGACCATGCGCTTAAAACAGTTTATGTTGCAGAATTGGATTTGCTGCGCTAATTGTCTTATCAATCAAGTCACCTTGTTTATCTTTTGCTTGCGTGGCAGTTTCTATGGGAGCTGTAACTGTAACTATATATGTAATTTAACTTCACGTAATTTAATGATACCGAATTAAAATCGTGTCGCACTTTTGTATTCAATTTAATATTAATAATTATTAATTAATTACGGATTGGTTTTTTTTGTTCTTGCATGAAGAAGACGTGTCGCGTACCAAATGTAGACTCTGAGTGTATTTTTCTGTATAGAAAAATAGCGTGTATCAAAAAAATGAAATTGTGTAGAGGTTGAAAACTTAGACATGATATTTCTGTTTCAGCAAAAATCGTATTTTGCGAAATGAATGATTTTTGCTGTATTAAATTGTTCATGATATATTTAATACCAAATAGTGAACTGTACTCAAATATAGGTAAATATATTATTTGCGTTGAGTACAGATGCAAACCATACAACTTATGTAGGTGTCACTATAAACCGAAAAGACTGTTCAAATACAATTATATTTGAAAGTTGAAATGCGTTACATTTCAAATAATTGTAGCGAATAAAAGAATGAAAATGAGCGATTTGAATGAGAGAATCGCTACAAATTCTATACACCCGAATTTTATTTATTCTAGAAATTTGATAAAATTTATAAATTCTATTAATTTTATAAATTCAAAAATTTCGATAAATCCTCAATATATATAATAATTCTATAAATTCAATAAATTCTATAAATTTTATAAATTGTGTAAATTTTATGAATAATTCTATAAATCCGATGCATAAAGTTTTGAAATTCAGTAATTTTTTTAAATTATATAAATTCTTATAAATTCTATAAATTCTGTAAATTCGATAAATTCTATAAATTTTTAAAGTCCAATAAATTTTATAAATTTTAAGTCTGTAAATATTATTAATTCTAATACGTTTTTAGAACCTATAAATTTTATAAATACTTTAAATTTTTTAGATAGAACCCCATAGAGGGTTCTATAAATTATTTAAGTCTGTCGCCAGTTCTATAAATTTAAAAACCTATAATGTTTTTAAAAATTTTTTAATTTTTATAAATTTTATAAATTCAGTAAATTCTGTAAATCTCTAAATTCTATGAATTCTATAAAGTCTAATAATACAATAAGTTTCCTAAATTCTATAAATTCTGTAAATTTTAATATGTCATATTTAAAAATATTGAAATTTTAGGTATTTTATAAATTATATAAAATCTAGAAATTCTATAAAATTTAGAAATTCTATAAATTTTATGAATAATATAAATTTTTTAAATTTCGTAGATTCTTTGTGTCCTAATAATTATTTCAAGTTAGTTTGTTTTATAAATTCTACAAACTCGAATTTTATTTGTTTTATAAATACAAAAATTTTGAAAAATTCTATAAACTTTAAAAATTCTATAAATTCAATAATTTCGTTAAAAATTTATAAGTTCTATAAATTCGATGAATAATGTTTAAAAATTCAGTAAATGCATAAAATTCTACAAATATTATTTTTTATAAATTCTGTAATTTAGTAAAATTATATAAATTTTACTAATTCTCTAAATTCTACAAAGTCTATTAATATAATAAATTCTAATAACTTTATAAATTTTATAAATTTGGTAAATAAATACTAAGAATATGTACTATAAATTACTTTAATTCCATAAAAATGTTCAATTTTATAGATTCAATGGGTTGTATGAATTGTTTGAAGTTGATAAGTATTAAAAATTCTTTACACTCAAATTTTACTTATTCTAAGAATTCCATTAAATTTATAATTTCCATAAATTTTATAAATTAAAAAATTCGATAAATCTTATAAACTTTAATAAATTCTAAATATTTTATAAATTTCATAAATTTTATGAATAATTCTATAAATCCGATGCATAAAGTTTTAAATTTCAGTAATTGTTTTATTGTAAATTATATAAAGCTCATATATTCTTAAATTCTTAAAAATTCTGTAAATTCGATAAATTCTATAAATTTTAAAAGTCCAATAAATTTTATAAATTTTAAGTCTGTAAATATTATAAATTCTAATATATTTTTAGAACCTATAAATTCTATAAATTTTATAAATACTTTAAATTTTATAAATTCTATGGGTTTTATAAATAATTTAAGTCTGGCGACAGTTCTATAAATTCACAAGATTATAATGTTTCTAAAAATTTTTCAATTTTTATAAATTCAGTAAATTCTGTAAATCTCTAAATTCTATGAATTCTATAAAGTCTAAAAATCCAATAAGATTCTTTAATTCTATAAATTCTGTAAATTTGATAAAGCCAATAAATTCTATAAATTTTAATATGTCTATATTCTCTAAAAAATTTTAAATTTTATGAATTATTTTAAAAATTCTATACAATCTAGAAATTCTATAAAATTTAGAAGTTCTATACATTTTATTTGAATACTATGAATTCTATAAATTTTGTAGATTCGTGTGTTCTAATAATTATTTCAAGTGTGTCTGTTTTATAAATTCTACAAACTCGAATTTTATTTGTTTTATAAATACAAAAATTTTGAAAAATTCTATTAACTTTAAAAATTTTAAAAAATTCTATAAACTTTAAAAATTCTGTAAATTCAATAATTTCGTTAAAAATTTATAAGTTCTATAAATTCGATGAATAAAGTTTAAAAATTCAGTAAATGCTTAAAATACTACAAATATTCTTTTTTATAAATTCTGTAAATTCGGTAAATTCTATAAATCATAAAAGTTCCATAAACTTATAAATTCTAAAAATTATGTTTTTATTTTTATAAATTCTATTATGTCTTTAAAATCTATAAATTCAATAAATTTTATAAATTCACTAAATGTTATTGATTCTATGGGTTCTATTATTCAGGTCTGTTAGTTCTATAAATTCTACAATTTAAATTTGACTTATTTACATTCTACACGTTTCTAAAAAAATTTAAATTTTTTGCAAATTTCATAAATTCAATAAATTCTTTGAAAGAAAAATAAATTCAGTAAATTCTGTAAATTATATAAATTCAATGAATTCTATAAAGTCTAAAAATCCAATAAGGCTCTTAAATTCTATAAATTTTATAAATCCTATAAATTCTGTTAATTTGATAAAGCCAATAAATTTTATAAATTTGTTAGTTTTAATATGTCTAGTTGTCTATATACTCTATAAATTTTAAATTTTGTGAATTTTATAAAATCTAAAAAATCTACAAATTATATAAAATTTAAATATTCTATAAATTTTATGAATAATATAAATTCTGTAAATTTTGTAGGTCGTTTGTGTTCTAATAATTGTTTCAAGTGTGTCTGTTCAATAAATTCTATAAACTCGAATTTTATTTGCTTTATAAACATACAAATTTTGAAAAATCCTATAAACTTTAAAAATTCTGCAAATTCAATAATTCCGTTAAAAATTTATAAGTCCTATAAATTCGATGAATTAATTTTAAAAATTCAGTAAGTGCTTTCAGTTCTACAAATCTTTTTCTATCTTATAAATTCTGTCAATTATTGTAGATAAATTATATAAATTTTAAAATTCTTTAAATTCTATAAAGTCTATAGAGATTATAAATTCTAATAAACTCTATAAATTTTATGAATTTGATAAATAAATTCAAATAATCCTCTAAATTACATAAACTACACAAATCTTATAAATATTTTAAATTTTATAGATTCAATGGTTTCTAGGAAATGTTTCAAGTTTGTCTGTTCTAAAAATTCTATACACCCAAATTTAACTTATTCTACAAATCCCATAATTTTTATAAATTCTATAAATTTTAAAATTCAAAAATTTCGATAAACCCTATAAACTTGAATAATACTATATAAATTAAATAATTTCTATAAATTTTATAAATTTAATAAATTCTATGTAAAATTCTATAAATCATATGCATAACATTTTAAAATTCAGGGAGTTCTTACATTCTATAAATCTCATGAACTTTTATAAATTCTGTAAATTCGATAAATTCTATAAATTTTTAAAGTCCAATAAATTTTATAAATTTTAAGTCTGTAAATATTATAAATTCTAATATGTTTTTTGAACCTATAAATTCTATAAATTTTATAAATACTTTAAATTTTATAGATTCTATGGGTTCTATAAATTATTCTAGTCTGTAGGCGGATGCATAGTTGCCTTTGTTCGTTCGTTCATTCGTTCTGAATTTTTTTTTAAACAATCATGTTTCTTCAAAATGATGTTATTTTTCGTTTTTGTCCATTTGATTGGATAAAGGAAATTATCAGAACAAATGAACGAACAAACAAAGGCAATCACGAATCCGCCTTATAAGTTCTATAAATTCAAAAAATTCTGTAAATCCCATGATTCTATGAATTCAATAATATCTAAAAATCCAACAAGTGTCTTAAATTATATAAATTCTAAAAACCCAATAAATTCTATAAATTTCATAAATTTTAATAAGTCTATATTTTACTGTATTCTATAAATTTTATAAATACATACTATTTACAACCCAATCAATCAAAAATTTTGGTTTTCTTTTACCAATTTTAACATTAATCCTTTAAAAATATTCAAAGAACCAATATTCTTTAGTTCCTGTGGTAGGCTGTTCCAGATGGCAATCATGTTCACCAAACAGGAGTTATTGTAAACCTTTGTCCTATTGATAGGCAAGTTGACATTTCTTGTTCGCAACGATGTAGAAAAATCTAACTTCTCATGCAAATACAATGGTATACCCGATTTAATAATACGGAAAATAAAAACCGCAGTTCTATAACAATAAAATTCAAATAAGTCACATCCAATAATAGAAACCTTAAATTCAGAGACATGGTCAAACTTCCTAAGGTCATAAACATACCGGATGCAGTTATTAAACGTAACCTCAAGTAAACGCCTTGAAGTACTATCACAGTTATTAAATATTACATCACAATAGGTGAAAATTTGTATAATCAGACTTTTAACGAGATATATGCGTACATTCACTGGACAAAACTTTTTTATTAACCTTAGCGAGTATAAACTATAATTAACACGCTGGCATAGGGATTTTATATGATCAATCCAAGTGAGTTTTGGGTTTAATATTAGTCCTAAGTTATTAACTGTCGGCACAAATGAGATAATATCATTGTCTAAATAAATCAGAGGTGCTATATTATGAGAATTATTTCTAGAAAGCAATAATGCTTTACTTTTAGTGGGATTAATAGCAAGTGAATTATTCTTGGCCCATAAGGAAACATTTTTAAGATCAGCATTAAGTCGCATGACAAGTTCGAGTCGCATTCTTTGGTTCCCAATAATTGTTTCAACTGCGTCTGTTTAGTAAATTCTACAAACTCGAATTTTATTTGCTTTATAAACACACAACATTTTTAAAAATACTATAAACTTGTACGATTCTGTAAATTCAATAATTTCGTTAAAAATTTATAAGTTCTATGAATTCTATGAATAAAGTTTAAAAATTCAGTAAGTGCTTAAAATTCTACAAATCTTTTTCTTTATTATAAATTCTGTAAATTCTTTAAATTATATAAATTTTAAAAATTATCTAAATTATTCAAAGTCTATAAATGTTATAAACGCTAATATATTTATAAAATCTATGAATTTATGAATTTGACAAATAAATTTAGAGAATCCTCTAAATTACATAAATTTCATAAATATTTTAAATTTTTTCAATTTTATAGATTCATGGGTTCTACGAATTATTTCAATTTTATAAGTACTAAAAATTCTATACACTCAAATTTTACTTATTCTAAAAATTCCATACAATTTATTAATTCTATAAATTTTATAAATTCAAAAATTCGATAAATCCTATAAACTTTAATAAATTCTAAATATTTTATAAATTTCATAAATTTTATGAATAATTTTATAAATCCGATGCATACAGTTTTGAATTTCAGTAGTTTTTTTATTGTAAATTATATAAATCTCATAAATTTTTAAATTCCTATAAATTCTTTTAATTCGATAAATTCTATAAATTTTAAAAGTCCAATAAATTTTATAAATTTTAAGTCTGTAAATATTATAAATTCTAATATATTTTTAGAACCTATAAATTTTATAAATAATTTAAATTTTATAGATTCTATAAATAATTTAAGTCTGTTGCCAGTTCTAAAATTCAAAAAAAATTTATATTTCTAAAAAATTTTCAATTTTTATAAATTCAGTAAATTCTGTAAATCTATGAATTCTATAAAGTCTAAAAATCCAATAAGATTCTTTAATTCTATAAATTTTAATATGTCTATATTCTCTAAAATTTTTTAAATTTTATGAACTATTTTAAAAATTCTATACAATCTAGAAATTCTATAAAATTTAGAAGTTCTATACATTTTATGAATACTATGAATTCTTTAAATTTTGTAGATTTTTTGTGTTCTAATAATTATTTCAAGTGTGTCTGTTTTATAAATTCTACAAACTCGAATTTTATTTATTTTATAAATACAAAAATTTTGAAAAATCCTATAAACTTTAAAAATTCTGTAAATTAAATAATTCATTAAAAATTTATAAGTTCTATAAATTCGATGTGATTCGCACTTTAAAATTCCGTAAGTGTTTTAAATTCTACAAGTCATTTTCGTTCTTATAAATTCTGTAAATTCGCAAAATTATATACATTTTACTAATTCTCTAAATTCTACAAAGTCTGTAAATATTATAAATTGTAATATATTTATAAACTCTATAAATTATATGAATTTGATAAATAAATTTAAAGAATCCTATAAATTACATAAACTCCAGAAATATTTTAAATTTTTTTAATTTTATAAATTCAATGGGTTCTAGGAATTATTTTAAGTAAATATAAGTATTAAAAATTCTATACACCTAAATTTTACTTATTCCAAAAGTTTCATAAAATTTCTAAATTCTATAAATTTTATAAATTCAAAAATTTCGATAAATCCTATATACTTTAGTAATTCAATAAATTCAATAATTTCTATAAATTTTATAAACTTAATATATTCTAAGAATAATTCTATAAATTGTATGCATAAAGTTTCAAAATTCAGTAAGTTCATTCTTTAGATTCTATAAATCTCATGAATTCTTAAATTCTTATAAATTCTGTAATTCGAAAATTCAATAAATTCTGTAAATCCTATAAATTATATAAAGCTTAAAAATTCTTGTCAGTTACGTAAGGTTAGTTTGATTGGCATATAATTTATTCCCTTCATCCTTACTGGAACCATTTATCTTTCAGTTTAAGCGCTGCGATAAAATTCCCCAGACTAACTAACGATACTAAACCACAGTTATTATTAAATGCTTGTTTAAACATTTATTTTGCTACTGACTCCTTATAAAATGAATGTGAAAAACAAATAGGAAACATTTTTAAACATATATTTAATTGCTACTGCGAGTTAGAATCGGTCTGATAATTGGCAACGATTGAAATCAAGTGTTTACCGTTTTTCTCATTGGACCTGACGCATCGATACTTATGTCATTAAGGCTAGAATTTTGATGGCGATATTTTCCGCTGTTAAATATGCTCTTTTATCCGCGTAGGCTACTACCATCATCCAAAAGTTAAAGCCTTTTTCGAAACGCAAAATCATATATCACGGTTTCTGAAATTTTTCAGCTATTGAACTAACAAAATTAAATGTTTTCTGAATTTGTTTCTTTATCGGACTCGTTTCTTTGTCGCATTATACGGGGATGTTTAGTTATTATGTACTAAATACTTTTTCTCAGTTTATAAACTAAGAAACAATACAACACATACTTGGCAAGTGTATTTTAGAGGCGAATTAAATTAAATATGTAAATGTATCAGGTAATTTTCTTGAACGAGCATTTATTGTTCCGTAATCCGTTTATTATGTGTCATTTCCAAAGTAACCCCTCTCTATTTTGACCAGCTCCCTAAATTGACCACTTTTTGCCACTCGCGCTGAAATATTACGTATAATTTTTGGTACAATTAAAGGAAATTTTTATTTTTAGATTGACTTTGGATTGTTTAGTGACTTTACAGAAGTTTCCCTTTACATGTGTACATTTTTTTAGTATCTACAACACAGACTATAATTACACAAAATTATGTTGAATTTACTTAAATTAGAGTCAAAAACAGGAATTCATTAATTCCGGAATTGGATACCCAGTCATTGGTAACCGAAATTTATATTCTTTACGTCAAATACTAATCAATAACCAAATACTAATTCGAATTTTGTATAGAGATGTACAAAGTTAAAAGTTGTGTTATAACCAAATTCATAAAAATAAATCCAATAATCCAAATCGGTCAAATCATCGTTAATATATGTTCTCAAATATACATTTAAGTTCCGATGGTTATGTTCCAGATCACCAATTGTTTGACGATGATATGGCGTTGAATATTTTTTAAATACTCAGTTGCACCAAATAATAAAATAAAAAAATTCAAATAACGCTTTTGCACTAGTTGTACTTTCTTTATTTGGTATTAGGCTGCAGTACCACGTAGTTTGTCAATTCTTCTTGTATAGTTAACTCAAATCTGTTTACATAATTCGATCTTATTAATGGACTGGTGTCCAAACTTGTTGAATGTGTGTCTATAATTTACAGCAATCTTTATGCGACTTCTCATAATTGTTTAACTTACATATTTTTCGGGTAGTTTATGATAAAATCGTGTTACTCGAATGTGTCCTTTATTCCAAACTAATTCGTTAATAATATTTTAACCTCCTATATCTTATGTTTATTTTCTGTTTAATGTTTTGTTTTTCAGGTTTCATATCTTCTCATTCTAGATCTTAGATATCTATGAATTCGATGGAGCCAAACTTCGAATCCGATATCGAACTATGTGACCAAAACCTTGACAGCGTCTTGGGTCACGTTTCCGATACATTCTCGGGTTCGGAAAGTGTTCTCCTCCCATCTGATGGTGCGGGTTCTACTACTGAACCCAGCCATTTAGGAAAAGCGAAACGCATTGGTAAGCGTAATCGCCAGCGTATGAGGAGGAAATTGTCTGACCTTACACTATTGCTGAGGCACCTAACAGCTGCCCCTCTAACACTCCCAAACGGGCCCGTCCTACCACTGGTATAACACCGGAATTGGCCGCAAAAAAGGTGCGTTCCTATGCGCAGGCCGTTGGTGGATCTGTAGCGAAAAAATTTTGTATCCGTGATGAGAACCCGGATAATATCCTGAATGAAGGAAAAGCTGGAAATTTTCCGGATGGAGCTGAGTCGTAGAGTTCTCAGTTCGGCGAAATCTTCTGGTTTCATACCGCTAATGCTTGGGTGCTATTTATCAGACGGTGTATTCATCTGCAAACCTATATTTGGAATATTAAGGATATCGGGAGTGATTGTCAACTTTCGGTTGGTGATCCTCCGAGGCCTAGTTTATTACACACTTGGGTCACTGGTCCACCAGAGGATCCCAGCGTTGTGGTTACTAACATTGATGTGATGAATCCAACTATCTCGATCAGCGGTTGGAAAGTCGTCCGGTACAAACGAGAGGCCTATCGTCAATCGATTGTTCTCAGGTTTGACTCTAAGACCTATGAGTATATTATTGGTTCCAGCCTTTGTTTACAATATGTTCTTGAGAAGACCTTGTTTAAGGTTATCTCTGGACCATAAGCTCTGCGTTGTTTGTGTCTTCAATCGAGCACAACAAAATAGTGGACTGTATTGGATTAAGCTGGTTGCTGGTTTCTCTTCTTAATAATTAATTTATTTGAGGAGTTTGATGAATCGCACACAATTTAAATAAAAGTTCAATACTTCTGGCTTGACTTCTCGATTTGTAATGATTATTTTTTATTCAAATTATCTTTTTTGTTTGTTTACCAAAATGGATGAAAAAATACAAATTAACAAAAAAAGCAATAAAGTACATTGCAATGCAATTTGCTATAAATATTGCATCTTGCAATATTAAATATAAATGTAATTATTTATCACCTCAGAAATCTACTATACTTTATACAAATACAATAATAATTATTAATTGTCAAAACAAAATTATTTTGTAGTGTGATATTATAAGATTCTACAATTATATAATACAATTTAAGTAAAGTTGGAAATTATTAACATTTAACATTTCATATAAGAATTGATAATTTAGATCTTCTTTCTTGGATATCAAAAATATAAGCACGATACATATGTACATATAACATAAGAGCGAGTTGATTACAGATAAGTTTTTTTGTTTACTTACTTAACTTCACATACTGTATAATCTTTAATATTTTCTTTTTAATTTTAGGTCGCGGGCAACATATCCGGAAAAGTTATAAATATTTAAATGTAATAAGTGCTTATATTTTTAATAAATTGTGGCTTTTGCATAAATGTTTGTTTATTAAGTGATGTACATCTCGAACAGTTTGTTTCAGTTGCTGGTATGTTAATATGACTTCCATGCTTGAAATTAAACAGATTAACTTGCACCACAGTAAGTCAGTTTATGTCTCGATAGTTCAGTCTCGATGGTTCTGTTTGTGGACTAAATATTCCTAATGGCAGAATTTTTTCAAAGAATTCTGTCAATAAAATTAGAGCTTGCATTTATATTTCTAGTAATATTGTTACGGGAAGCAGTTTAAGCCAAGCCGCTTGGCCCGTAACATAAACACTTTCGTGTTTTAGGAAAGTTGCATACCAAAGTATATTCAATTTTATGGGTTTAACCTGCGCTCAGTCTAGAGAGGTAATATTTTTATGGCCGTGGATTTATTTGATATGCAATTTCCTTGTTTCAGGAAAAATTAATAAGAACAAAAATACACTTATGTGCCCTCGATCCTCACATCCCACTACTTTGCCTCACCTTAATTGCTCCGTTAATTATTCATTGATATATATGTATATATCTATATTTAAGCAAAATCGAAACCACCTGAAATCAGGTTGTAAAATTCCAAAAATATCACTTACCGGTTTTTCTCCCAGCAGCTGCATCAATCTTGCGTCTGGTAGCACTTTACTTTTTATTTCCCCGTACACTGTTTTTAATTTTTTATTTAAAAAGAAACACTACTGAAAACAAATTTTAAGCCAAAAATAACAAAAACTTGATTACTGATCAAAATTAAGTTACGTTACTCTAACAACACTACCATCACTACTACACATACAAAAGAAAATAATTTGATGAATGATCCACTCAGATGACGAAACTTCAAACGGCAAAGCAAAACAAAATTACCGCCTTTAAACAAACGGCCGCACCCTGTACAAAGCGGAATCCATTTCCACCATTTCGACTTTGGTAGACAAAGTATTTTTTTTTTTTTTTGTTATAATGAAAAAAAAAACGCAGAATTTTGATGAATTTCTTAAAATTTTTTTCTTTTTAATTTATTTGATTCGTTTTATTAGATTGTAAAAATTCCAGAATTTGAGCTTACAAAAATATATGTGTTATATTAATATTATACACATGTTAACGGTGTAGTAGTGAATACCAAAAATTTTAACAAAAAAACTGTACAATACATTTTCTTTCCAAAGTTATTTAATTTTGAAGAAAATCAAAAGTACATGCCCAACCGTAAAGTGACAAATCGGAATTTCACTCAATTGGGTTTTGATTTCACTTTAACTGTATTTTTTTTTGTTATTCACGATTGTTTTGTTTTTAACATAATTTTCACACAATTTGGGTATCTATATATACATATGCACATAATATTCACTTATTTATGCAATTTGTTAATTTTCAATGTTAAATGTTGCGATAAGTAATCATTTTAGAACCAACATATGATTTATAAACTCGCACTGTTATTTAAGCGTTTCGTTATCCAACCAAAAAAAAAAATATGTTCAATACCATCACCGATAATAAATCACAACAATAAAAATATCAATTCAATTTTATTTAATGAATTGCACTGAATTCAATTCGAGAATCACTGGCCCTTTATTGTTTATATTTTCACTTATATTGAGCCAAATATTCGATAAAAAAAAATGTTTATATTTTCGTTTACTGTCTTAATATAAACTCATTGTATTTCTTTTTAGGTTTACCGTTTTGGTAATTTGATAAATTTTTCTTCTCATTGGAGATAAATCAAAATCACTAATTTTTATACTAAAACCACTATCAATTTTTAATAAAGAACTTTTTGTCCAAATATCACTATCGACTTTTTATCAAGAACTGACTGGCCTACAAACCAACCAAAAAAAAACCAAAAAAAAATTCTATTCAAGCATGAGTATTTAAATGAAACCAACGGGACTAACAATTAAATTTTTGCACAAACACCAAATGTGAATTGCGAAATTTTTGGGTAGGAGTTGAAGGAGAATACAAAAAAAAAACAAATGTAACGACAATATTTGAAAGACAATAAGAGGAAAGAAAATAATAATAATTTGGCTATTACAGTACCACCTCAGTAACGATTTAAAATGCACGGATATCGTTACAATCGTGGGGACGTACCCATCGACTCCCTGAGTGTCTCAAAATGCCGGGCTTTAATATTAAAGACTTGTACATTTGATTAAGTCTAATGGGGTTTGAGAAAAAAAAAAAAAAAAAAAAATGATAAAACTATTGAAAAATTGAATGAACAAGGTATGTTAACGCGAAGAAGCAGTTTGCAAAGCAGAAAGAATTTTATTATCAAATTTTTGTTCTTCCAAAGGTTTTAGACTCGAATATCCTTTGCATGGAAAATACCAATACTCTTTCCATCCTTACCTCTTAATTCGTAGGCTACTGTCCCTACTCTACGAATCACTTTTGCCTCAATAAATTTTGGAGCCTGTTTCGACGAAAATTTTTGGGCAGCGTTACTTTGAGCGAAGTTTCTTACGTACACTTGCTGTCCATCGTCTAGATTTCTAGGCTTACTCCTGAGATTATATGTGTGCGCTCCTCGTTCATATGCTCGTTTAAGATGACATAATATCAACTCCTGGCATCCACTCAATCGATTATTCTTAGACTGTGCTGACACCTCTCTTTCGTTCGTTAAGTTGAGTTGGTGTAAAAGCTTGTATTCGCAACCATGCATGATCATATGTTGTCCAAACAGAACGAAATGGGGAGAAAAATGTGTGGAGGTGTGAACGACGTTCCGAAGTGCACAAGTAATATCGGGAATATTTATATCCCAATTTTGATGATCGTCCGCAATATATGCCCTTATGGCCGCAAGAATGGAACGATTCACTCTCTCCGATGAGTTCGATTGTGGAGAATATCTGGGCGTGCGCATATGTTTTACACCGTATTTTTCTAACAGATTCTGAAGGTTTTTAGCGGTAAACTGAGGTCCATTGTCCGATAGTATAGTTTCAGGCACAGAAAAACATTTAAAAATTTCGTTTTCCAGTACTCTGCATACATCAGTCGATAAAGCGTGCCTCATAGGTTTGAGGAAAACATACTTGCTGAATGAATCCAGAACAATAAACAGAAAAGAATTTCCATGTTTTGATCTTGGGTAAGGTCCTAGAAAATCCATAAAGAGATGTTGCATACATCTTTCCACAATAATTTGTTTACCGATCAGAGGCTGTAGAGTATAATTTACTGGTTTTGTCTGTTTACATACTTGACATTGATTAATATATTGTCGCACGTCATGATGCATGCGTGGCCAATAGTAATACCGCTGTAACTTTTCAAGTGTCTTATAAATTCCTTGATGTGCAGACAGAGGTGGATCGTGAGCCAGAGATATGAGATTAGACACTAGTTGCAACGGAACATACAGCTTCCAGGTAGGTAAATCGGTGATGTTTGCCGCCTGATTGTTGGAAAGATTGATATAAATTTTTCCTTCTATTATCGAAAAGTTCTGCAGAGAAGTTTTCTCGATTTGGTGTATCAGATCCAGGTATTCTTTAGACTGAAATGCTGGCGAACTTAAATCGATTTGCAGCACATCGGGAACCGCACTGGTTGAGAATTCTTCCACATAAACTCTGGAGAGGGTATCAGGAACAACATTCTGAGCCCCCTTTCTATGTTCGATGTTGAAACGAAACGATTGCAGCTTCAAGCTCCACCTAGCAAGTCGACCTGCAAGATCCTTCTGACTCATGAGCCATTTTAGGCTTGCATGATCCGTCAATATGGTGAAGTCCAACCCTTCCACATAGGGACGGAATTTTTGTACACTTAGTACGGCCGCGTAGCACTCCAGCTCTGTAATTGAATAATTTTGTTGCGCCGGGTTTAGCCTTTTGGATAAATACGCGATTGGATGCTCAGCCCCATCATCCCCAATCTGGAAAAGCACGCTTCCCACGCCAGTACGACAAGCATCGCATTGTATATAAAACGGCTTGGTAAAATTTGGATAAACCAGTACTGGTGCTGTTACTAACGCATTCTTCAATTTTTCGAATGCAAGTTGTCTCGCTTGGTTCCAAATAAATTTAGCATTTTTCTTTAGCAGATCAGTTAAAGATGATGACACTGTCGCATAATTTGCAATAAAGCGACGATACCATCCCGCCATCCCCAAGAAACTACGAAGTTTTTTAATCGTTTTTGGCGCCGGAAACTCATTGATGGCTCTCACTTTTTCCGGATCAACCCGCAGGCTGCCATCGCCTACAATGTAACCTAGGTATCGCACACTTTTTTGAAGAAATCTGCTTTTCTCCAAGTTGACGGTTAGGCCCGCTGAGGTGAGATGACCGGCGACAACTCTTAACAAGTTCATATGCTCCGTGAAAGATCCACTAGTGATGAGGAGATCATCCAAATAAACAAATACTTGTTCTTGCAAGATGTGTGGAATCACCCGGTGCATTAGCCGACACATTGTCTGCGGGGCATTGCACAGCCCGAACGGCATCACGGTAAATTGATATAATGGACGGCCAGGGACGGTAAACGCTGTTTTGTCTCGGGACTCCTGAGCCAAAGGAATCTGCCAGAAGGCATCCTTTAGGTCGATACTGGAGATAAATTTTGTTTGGTCCAGTCGGCTCAGAAGCCCGTCGATTATTGGCAGCGGATACGCGTCCTTGACCGTCACCTCGTTCAGCCGCCGGGCGTCCAGACATAGTCGCTTTTTGCCGTTCGCTTTAGAGACCAATGTCACCGGGGAACTCCACGCACTTGTCGATTCCTCAATCACTCCTAAGGATAGCATTCTATCAATCTCGGCATATATTTCAGCCTGTTTCGGTGGAGAGACGGGGTAGTACCGTTGCTTCACAGGGGTTGCATTATTGACGTCTATGTGGTGAGAAAGGAGCGTGGTTTTTCCTAGACCAAGATCTTTGAAAGATGGAAATTCCTGAATAACAGCTGATAACTCGAGTTCTTCAGTTTTCGTTAAGATGTGTCGATTGGTATCAAGGTTTGTATCAGTATCTTCCGAACAGATGTTCAATTCGGATATTAAGTTCATTCTGGGCTCAATTCCAAATAGTTTCCAGAAATCTATTCCTAAGTACAGTTTCTGTTTTAATCCCGGAATAATATAAATTCTCATAGAATGATGAACGTTGTTGAAACTAATTTTTACCCAAAGATACCCAAAGACACGCTCCTGATGACCACTAGCGGTTTTGATCACCGATGGAAAATTTATTATTTTATAATTGGGGTTGTCAAGAAATGCTTGACTTTCACTACCAAATGCTGAAATGGATGCTCCACTGTCCATCAACCCACGGTACGGTATATCATTGATCAATACATCAGCGTATGGCCGATTATCAGTTTCATCGGTAACGAACGTCTCTGCTATAATAGATCTTAAATATTTTCGATGACTCCAGTATTCGTTCACTCGGGACCAATTTTTGTTTACTTTAGGCTTTTGAATATTGGAAGAGTAAGAAGCATTTGTGGTAGGTAAAGTAGATACATTCAAATTTGGATGCAAATTGACATTTGCAGAATTTTTGGACTTATTTAAATTTGTGCTGCGATTTAAGGATTGTTCGGTGTTCTCCGCACCTGGTCTTGATTGGAATTCGGGGCCTGTTCGACTGTTTGTGTTCTGGGTGTTTGAACTCTCTGCCGAGGAAACCCACTCCCAGTACCCTGAATCCTCGGTTGCTCGTTTCCCTGACATCTAAAACAATTAGGTTTAAGAATGTCAGGTCGTCCACATCCAAAGCAGAAGACTTTATTAATTGGCGTTTTACAATCGAAGAAGCCATGTCCAATATCATAACAATTCCAACATATTAGCATATCAACATTTCTGTTATTCCGAGGATTTTGCTGAGTTTGGTTTGGTAACTGATTTGACAAAGGTTTTTGTTTAAAAGACATAGCCGCTACGTCGTCACATAGAGAACCAAGCTGCACACCATTAGAAGTTTGGACCTCTCCGCCCTGCGAGGCAGCACCGATATTTCTACCATTGTTAGTGAAACAATTAGTCTCTAATTCATTGACGTATTTACGAGTGCAAAATAATTCAGGTTCGTAATTTGTTCGCTTCCATGAATCTTCTAGTGCGACGCATCGCCTAACTAATTCACTAATAGAATGTATTTCTCTATCGGCCAAGGCATTTTGTAATCCCGCCCTCATATTTCTTCGAAGGACATGTAAAATTTCTGTATCTGAAGGCGGAATGCGATACTGCAAGGTTAACGACTGGATTTCATTATAGAAAACCATGAACGGTTCTTTTACTTTTTGCTTTCGAGAATCGATCATATGTCTCACATCAAGATCAGTTCTTCGATCTTGAAAGCGTTCGATTAAACCAAATTTTAGTTCGCTCCACGAAATGTTAGGGTTTAATTTCAACTGACACCAGTACCAGTTTAACGCAATTCCTCCTAAGATAGTGACTACTTCATAACATAAGTTATGGTCAGGTACTCTGTAATGCCGTGAAAGATGTTCAAACCGGAAAATAAACCCTTCAATCGACAACCCATCGGGTGAACCATCAAATGAAAGATTCCATTTTGTAGCTGGTGGGTAACGCATTAACTGGGTCGCGATTGGTGTATTATTGACATGATAGGAATCAGGCAAATTTGGCGTATGTGCCGGTATGTTCGTGCGTAGCGGGATCAGATCTGAAAGCGGAACAGGGTTATGGGTTCCAACAGTTGTTGTATTTGATGGAAGCGGCGGAGGATTACCGTGGGGAGTCGACGTTTCTGCTGATATTGGTTCCATTTCTAAATTTGTTGGTGGTTTTAAACATTCGTCTTCTTTATTTTCATCTTCAGAAGACAGCACTTCGTTGGCAGGTAAACCGGTATTCCCATTTAATTCTGCTATAGTTTTGTTTATATCGGGAGTATCCTCAGAAAGAGATTTGTTGCTGTCTTTTATTTGAATTGCAGTATCTCTGAGATCGAGGCATTGTTGTTTATATTTGCGGCTTGTAGATGATAACCGGCTCAACCGTTCTATTACGTGCAAAATTCGAGAATTTGTTCGTGCTACGGATTCGGGCTTAATATCTTCAGTCCTAGTTATTCCACATATGTCATTCCTATGCTCGACCAACTTATTGGTACAAATACGAATCTCGTCCTGAGGTCTTTTTGTCGCTGCTAAATGTGCGCGACTGGGTTTAATTGTGGGATGTTGATCCTCGTCTCTTAACAGTTTTTCTAAAGTCGTTAAATTGGACATAGGGTCACTCTGAAGTTTTCGAACTAAACATTCAACCTCAAACTCATCCGGAGTTAAATGTTCGGCTTCCATCGTGATAATAAAAAAATTAAATATTGAATGAACTTAATAACAAAACAAATTACTAATTAAAAAAAATATAAAGTGATACTTCGATAATATCTCGAAATTGTAATTAACTTGTTTAAGATTTTAATATTAGTAGGTAATTCAATCAGATAAAAAAAATAAAACTGTAAAATCTAACGATAAATTTCAACCATATACCACTTAAATTGTATTTCAACCAAATTTTAAATAAACTAAAAAAAAATATTTATATACTATATTTGATTTTGGAGGGTATCAAAACGCTTAAAGACACCAATAGCGAATAGAATACGTAATACAAGCAACAAAAAAATTATACCTGCATAAATGTATAGATAGCAAATATGTGACTTATGAACACTATGTGTGATTATTGTAAAGTAAGCAAAAATAATATTAAACAGAATAATTGAAAATTTTCAAACAACAAAACTTATACGCGATAGGTAGGCAAACCAGGAAGATATGAAGATCGAGGTAACATGCGCGAATGTCGGAGATCTAAATAAATTAAATCAATAAAATTTAGAAAAATTATAGACAAAATTAATAGTCGTTAAAGGTTGATTGAATGGATCTAACAATTATACAGTGGCAATATTCATAGTTTTCCCCATATGAACAACTCAAATACTCCATGAGTAGATCTGCACAATAGAAAAAAAACGATAACTTGCAACTGCAAATCGGACAACAAATCAATCAATAATGTTTAAGACTACTCAAGGAAAAAAAAATTAAATGAATGAAACAAAAAAAAATTTGAAGAAAGGACTTTTACCTTAAAATAAATTCTGTTAGAACCACGTTTTTCTATTTTAAATATCAAACCGCACTCTAGATGAATAACTGTGCCTAAAGCGTCAAATCCGCTATACGGAGAAAATTAGGTACTCTATTTTTCAGAAAACGGTTTTCATAATTTACCAAAAACGTGGTTTCAAATTCAAGGTCCCTTTAGTATGGCTTGGGCGCCATTATGTTACGGGAAGCAGTTTAAGCCAAGCCGCTTGGCCCGTAACATAAACACTTTCGTGTTTTAGGAAAGTTGCATACCAAAGTATATTCAATTTTATGGGTTTAACCTGCGCTCAGTCTAGAGAGGTAATATTTTTATGGCCGTGGATTTATTTGATATGCAATTTCCTTGTTTCAGGAAAAATTAATAAGAACAAAAATACACTTATGTGCCCTCGATCCTCACATCCCACTACTTTGCCTCACCTTAATTGCTCCGTTAATTATTCATTGATATATATGTATATATCTATATTTAAGCAAAATCGAAACCACCTGAAATCAGGTTGTAAAATTCCAAAAATATCACTTACCGGTTTTTCTCCCAGCAGCTGCATCAATCTTGCGTCTGGTAGCACTTTACTTTTTATTTCCCCGTACACTGTTTTTAATTTTTTATTTAAAAAGAAACACTACTGAAAACAAATTTTAAGCCAAAAATAACAAAAACTTGATTACTGATCAAAATTAAGTTACGTTACTCTAACAACACTACCATCACTACTACACATACAAAAGAAAATAATTTGATGAATGATCCACTCAGATGACGAAACTTCAAACGGCAAAGCAAAACAAAATTACCGCCTTTAAACAAACGGCCGCACCCTGTACAAAGCGGAATCCATTTCCACCATTTCGACTTTGGTAGACAAAGTATTTTTTTTTTTTTTTGTTATAATGAAAAAAAAAACGCAGAATTTTGATGAATTTCTTAAAATTTTTTTCTTTTTAATTTATTTGATTCGTTTTATTAGATTGTAAAAATTCCAGAATTTGAGCTTACAAAAATATATGTGTTATATTAATATTATACACATGTTAACGGTGTAGTAGTGAATACCAAAAATTTTAACAAAAAAACTGTACAATACATTTTCTTTCCAAAGTTATTTAATTTTGAAGAAAATCAAAAGTACATGCCCAACCGTAAAGTGACAAATCGGAATTTCACTCAATTGGGTTTTGATTTCACTTTAACTGTATTTTTTTTTGTTATTCACGATTGTTTTGTTTTTAACATAATTTTCACACAATTTGGGTATCTATATATACATATGCACATAATATTCACTTATTTATGCAATTTGTTAATTTTCAATGTTAAATGTTGCGATAAGTAATCATTTTAGAACCAACATATGATTTATAAACTCGCACTGTTATTTAAGCGTTTCGTTATCCAACCAAAAAAAAAAATATGTTCAATACCATCACCGATAATAAATCACAACAATAAAAATATCAATTCAATTTTATTTAATGAATTGCACTGAATTCAATTCGAGAATCACTGGCCCTTTATTGTTTATATTTTCACTTATATTGAGCCAAATATTCGATAAAAAAAAATGTTTATATTTTCGTTTACTGTCTTAATATAAACTCATTGTATTTCTTTTTAGGTTTACCGTTTTGGTAATTTGATAAATTTTTCTTCTCATTGGAGATAAATCAAAATCACTAATTTTTATACTAAAACCACTATCAATTTTTAATAAAGAACTTTTTGTCCAAATATCACTATCGACTTTTTATCAAGAACTGACTGGCCTACAAACCAACCAAAAAAAAACCAAAAAAAAATTCTATTCAAGCATGAGTATTTAAATGAAACCAACGGGACTAACAATTAAATTTTTGCACAAACACCAAATGTGAATTGCGAAATTTTTGGGTAGGAGTTGAAGGAGAATACAAAAAAAAAACAAATGTAACGACAATATTTGAAAGACAATAAGAGGAAAGAAAATAATAATAATTTGGCTATTACAGTACCACCTCAGTAACGATTTAAAATGCACGGATATCGTTACAATATCAATGCTTCTCTTATTCACGAATGCATTTCGGCTGATCTCTCAGCCGTTCTGATCACTTACGAATCATGTAATGCTTGCACTGAACTGATTGTTGCCTCAGTTTATCTTCCATTTGATTCTTCTCATCCTCCCCCGTCGGAGGAACTTACAGAACTCTTAAAGTGGAGTGCGGATAAAAATATTCCCCTCTTAATTGGTTGTGATGCCAACGCGCACCATACTCTTTGGGGTAGCAGTAATATTAATAACCGGTGCTCTGCTCTGATAAATTATTTAAGCTCATCTGAGCTAGAAATACTCAATAAAGGTTGTGAGCCAACTTTTGTCAATTCTTCGCGAAGGAAAGTTATTGACATAAGTCTGTGTTCGTTGCCTATTGTTGATTTAGTTTTAAATTAGAGGATGACTAACGACATTCTCACTTCTGACCACAGGTGTATCTATTTTAACTTCAACATTAGAACACCACCTCTTAAACCATATCGTAATCGTAAATTAACCAATTGCGATTTATTCTCTTTCGAACTTATTTCTCTAATTCATCCTGCTTTGGATATTTGCTCGGTTGAGGACATTGAGTTACAAGCGTATAAGCTGACAAAAGCATGCTCGACCAAACAAACCAAACAAAAGATTGGGAATAGACCCTTCTGGTGCTCTGCTCTTAAAAAACAAAGGAAACTTACAGTGCATTCACAATGAAAAAACTTTTTACTTTTGACTTACAGGTTTGTATGAAATTCCAACATAACGAGTAAACATTTTTGTTCGTCAAGTTGAAAATTCATACAAACCTGTAAGTAAAAGGTAAAAAGTTTTTGCATTGTGAATACTCTGTTACTAGGAAACTGAAGAATAAAGCAAAACATACTAATCTTAAATGCGATTGGGATAGTTTCCTAATAGCTCAAAAGAATTATAAGAAAAGCTTAAGATCCGCTCGCAGAACCGCATGGGCAAACTTCTGTGAGGAAATGAATAGTCTCTCTGCGGTCGCCAGACTAAATAGAGCATTGGCTAAAAATGACACCTGTAGGCTTGATGCTCTTCGTCTATCGAATGGCAAATTTACTTCTTCGAAGAAAGAAGCAAACGAGTTGCTTCTTTCTGTTCATTTTCCGGAGTGTGCCATCGTTAACTCTGATTTTGCTCACTCTCTAACCAATAGGAATTGCAATGAAGCTCCTGGCTGGGATTTAGCGGTTCGGATAGTTACGTCCGAAGTTGTGCGTTGGAGTATTTTCTCCTTTAAACCATACAAATCAGGTGGTCCTGATGGGATTTTTCCGGCTGTATTACAGCATGGTTTTTCTATTATTAGTGACCACCTGGTCCACCTTTTCAAAGCGTGCGTTGCTTTTAGTATTGTTCCTCAGGTTTGGTGCAAGAGTAACATTGTTTTCTTACCGAAGGCTGGCAAATCAGATTACACTGAGCCCAAAGCATTTCGGCCTATCAGTCTGTCCTCAACATTTCTTAAAACATTAGAGAGGATTGCCGACAGATTTATTAGAGATAAATATTTATCTAATTCCCCACTCAGTAACATGCAACATGCTTATAGGGTAGGTAAGTCCTGTGAAACGGCTCTACATGAACTTGTCACTAGGATCGAAAGATCCCTCAATAATCAAGAGTTTATTGTAGGTACTTTCTTGGACATTGCGGGGGCCTTTGACAGTCCATCGTTCTCGTCGATTATTAACGCCTGTACCAATTTCGGTATTGAGCCCACCATTGTAAAATGGATTGATTGTATGCTCAAATCTCGCATCGTTGAGGTTGGTGTAGATAATGCTTCAATCTCGGTCAAAGTTGCCAAAGGTTGTCCTCAGGGAGGTGTGCTCTCACCCCTGTTATGGCTTTTGGTGATTGACGATCTACTTGTGAAACTTCAGCAGTCAGGCTTTGTTGCTCAAAGCTACGCTGACGATCTTGTTATTACAGTTGCTGGAAAGCACCTGAATGTGTTATCCGACTTAACGCAGAATGCCTTACGTATTATGGAGTCGTGGTGTTGTGGAAAGGATCTGATATGGTTATATTTACCAGGAATCGTAATATTGGTGGACTAACTGTGCCTTTACTTTTCGGGAGGCCTATTAACAGATCCGACCATGTTAAGCATTTAGGTGTCTTCTTGAACATTAAACTTTACTGGAAATTTCACCTGGAGTATAAATTACAAAAATCGACTGCCATTTTTTGGCAGTGTAGACGAGCTTTTGGGAAGACCTGGGGTTTAACTCCCAAAATGCTGTCTTTCATCTATAAATCTTTGGTTCTACCAATGTTATCTTATGCCTCCATGGTATGGTGGACAGTAGTTAAATTAAAGGCTTCAATCATTAAATTTAATGGTCTACAAATTATTGCTTGTAGGGCCATTACAGGTGCCATGACCTCGACCCCCCTTCTTGCCATGGAAACAATTCTATTCTTTCCACAGCTACATTCTTTCATTCTTAGCACAGCATGTTCTGCTGCGTTTCGGCTAAAGAGCATAGGAATGTGGAACTATCTTGGTTCAGTCGTGGGCCATAGAACAATCTTAAATGATTTCGTATCATTAGTACCAGGAATTGATATGGTTAATGATAGACTGATGTCTGAATTCAATTTCTCTAAATTATATTCAGTGGTGTGACCTTCGAGAGACCAGTGGAGATCACTGGATTTTCTTGAGAACTTGTATGAGTCGATAGTCTTCTTTTCTGATGGCTCTAGCTCTGATAATAGTTCGGGTTATGAAGCGTACGGCCCTACGTTTGATTTACATTTGTCAGGCTGCCGGGGCCGGTACTGCACAGTTTTTCAAGCGGAACTAATTGCTTTAACGCTCTGCGTAATTGAGGCATTGAATCTCGCTGTTACAAATAAAAATTTTGTTTTTTGTACAGACAGCTTATCTGTGCTGAATTCTTTGGATAATTCCTTGACTTCGTCAAAATTTGTTAAGGACTGTAAACACTTTTTACATATTCTCTGTTCTAGCAATAGAGTGACGATTATGTGGGTCCTTGCCCATTGTGGTATTGAGGGCAATGATGTCGCTGATTCTCTGGCGAAAGCTGGAGCTGAGTTTAAATTCATCGGTCCCGAACCAGTTGCTTCCTTACCATTTAATTATGTTAAGAAGGCGATAAAAAACTGCGCTGTAAGTAAATTAAAACAGCAATGGCTTGCTACTTGTAGCTGTCGCATTGCCAAACTTTTTGTTAGTGGGCCTAATTTGAGGGCCACTAAGTTTGCTTTATCTCTCAGTAAGAAACATCTGCGAGTCTTGATCGCGACTCTTACTGGGCACGGCTATTTTAAGGTACACATACAGCGCATGGGGCTATCTCTTGACGCTGTATGCGAGGATTGTCTTAAAGAGATCGGGTTTGTAGTGCATTACCGCCCAATAAGGATAACATTCAATTCTTTATGAGTAGGGTGTTTATGTTTTTCACATTTGGCGTCGAATACCTATTGATTGTTGTTTCATACGAAGTCCCTAATTTTGTTCCCGCCTCTAATAACTGAACCGCTTCAAGTAACGACGTTGGTTGACGTATTTCGGTATATTTCAAACCTTGACTGCTAATTCTTCAACCTCACTTCTAATTGTTTTTCGCTCGCTTTCTTCTTTCGTTTGCATTTTAAATTGTATCGAATCTACACAGACTACTTCTAATTTAGTTGCAAAATTCTCCAGACTATTATGTTGTCTTAAATTTTTAATTCTTCCATCTTCTTCTTTTTTGTGATTTTACTTGAGAATCTATTGATAATAACACTTTTAAATTCCCCAAATATTTTTAGTGTAAATCAGAATTTTAATTTGGCTCTCAGAATTTTAATTTGTACATATTCGCAACTTTCAACTGATTTTATACCATTAAAATCAGAAATAGTAGAATTTGCTAATTATATCGAAATTATAATTTGTTAAAATTGAATACAAAATAATGATTATTTACTTACTGGCCGAAGAAAAAATTTGCAGAAACAATCATAGTCATTTCCGCCGTATTTTGTGATGCTGAATCCGAATTTGGCCGCGGAATTGCCTTATCATGTCAAGGTTTTGGGATATCCTAACATAAAAGTGCAAAAAATGTATATTGTTAGGTAAATAAATATTGTTAGGGAATTTAAGCAGTAAAAACCAATGGTTCCATAACAAAGCACTATTCATCACCTCTCATCTTCAATTTTAAACGTCTAAATATCTTTATCTGTTACCGAGATATCGTAAATCAAATAAAGCTCGCACAAATAAATTTGTATATCGTGGTCAAGGTGTGTAACAATAAGTTCATACAAAAGTCTTAATACTTTGATTTACGATATCTCAGTTATACATAAAGATATTTTAAAATTGAAAATGCGGGGGGATGAATGGTATGTTACGATGGCACCATTGGTTTTTATTACTGAAGTTCTCTAACAATAGAGTAAAATAGTCAAAACTCATAAAACCTTCTTTTTCTACACATTTAGGTTCGGATATCCCAAAATTCAGACATAATATGGTAGTTATGCGGCCAGATTCGGATTTAGCCTCGCAAAATACGTCGGAATTGGCTATCCTTGTTTCTGCAATTTGTTTTTTTGTCGACCAGTGATGAACACTGATAGGAAGGATGAAATACTACAGGAAGTACCTGTATCTACAAAACTCGAGCTGATACAATCATACTGAGGATAGATTCGAAATCAGTGACCTGGAATTAGTAAGCAGCCATTAAAATATTTTATGCAACAAAAAAAAAAGTTTGATTTTGTTGTGCTGTGATTGGTAAATTTGTGTTTTTCTCAGAACAAGATGGTGTGGATGGTAAGCTTAAATCAAAGTTTTCAGTTTAATTATCCACTCTCATTTGAATTTTTAGCAGAACTTGTTGTTTCACTAATCTTATCTAACGAAAGAGCAAAAAATAAAATCCGATTTATAATCGACACCTAGGGATTCGACACAGTTTTTGCATTATGCTCAATCAACGTTTTCTGACGATATGTTACGATTTGTTTTAATTCAGAAAGTTGCTTTATATGCTGGTCAAAATCGCTTTATATGTAGATCAAAATAATTTTTCAATAAATATTTTGATTCATCAGCGGTTCATGTGATTCAATTACTTTAATCAATTTAATGATTTCAATATAATATGCCGCTAGTTTTCGTTCAGAGCGTGTTGACCATAATGAAATTTCTAGAATTGCTTTAAGCAAACGGTATTTTTATAGTATTGTAAAAATGATTTTAGAACCCCATTTTCATCACACATGACGAATTTATAAAAATTGGTTAAGGGACGGATAAGTTCCATTCTGATCTACTTTTCAAAACTTTGTTTTTGGCAAAAGGTTGAATGTGAGTTGAAAAAGGTTATATTTGAAGTGTTAAACCTGTATCTTCTACTTTTGGTTGACTATGGCAAAACTTATCTTCGAAATCTCCGATTAATGAGTTCTTAAATATTAATTCAAATGATTCCATTTTACGTATTGATTTCCATTCCATTTAAGCTAATAGAATTACATACTATTTCTTGGATTTCTACTGGACCTAGAGAATGCAATCTCGGTATTATGTATAAGAGAATCCCGGATTTCGGCATTGATAAAAAAACAGGGATTTGGATTTTGGGATTGACAAAAAGACCGAGATCAACGGATTTGACAAACGGGACTGCACTCCCTAGTTGTACCTATATATGCATGAGTTTAAGAAGTTCCAACATATTTTAGGGTTAATAACCCTAACAAGCCAATTTAAGTATTGATTTGAAATATTTTAGCTTAAGTTCAGCTTAAATATTATTAAACACTATTGTACATCAGTTAATTGTTTCCTAAGTAAATAGTTATGCTTCTCAGGTTTCAATTTTTTTCTAAAGGTATTTTTCGCCCTTATGAATCTTATAAATTTATCTGTGGTCTAACTATTTGTATATGGTGACGCCCCATAGCTACAATGGCCTTTTGTTTAAAATGCTTGACTATTTACAATTGAAATCTTTCAATAAGTCCATGAAAAGGCTCAACATTCGAAGTAATCAGCAGCTGAGCGTTTTCAGCTGCGAATTTTTTTGATTTAAAAGCTTAAAAGCTTTATGTATAATACAATATTTTAAATTAACTACAAGCTGGAATATAGAAGCCACAAATGATCACTAGAAGCTACAGGAACTTTTAAAACATTTTGAACATCCGCGGCATTAATTACATATACACGTGTTGAACTATCTAATTAATGACGCAAATGGTGCGTATGAGTATCAAGTTTCAATTATCTACATCCATTTAAAAGCTTTTAGTGCATTGTAATGTTTTTCTGCATAATACACAAATAATTGAGACGTCGATAAATTTTCTTCAGGCCAATTGTGCCGGAATTCTGATAGAATAAACGAAGAAACTTCTTAGTATGTAATTTGGATGTTGCTTGCTGCCATATACCGATCATATATGATTCTACCCAATAATTTAAGAGACTTTATTCATTTAAGTTTCTAATTATTGAATGTTGATCTATGCTGGTTCCAATCCAAATAAAGACGAGTAAAATGACTTTTATTTAATTCAAATTAAGCTTTTCAATTTTACTTTATAAAAACTGTCTTAGATTCGGTGTCTATACACTATACGACCCGCATAATGTAATGTCGATGATTTAAGAAAACATAAATAATTCAGATACAGGTATATTTTATGGACTTTGTCAAAGCCTAGTTACTAAATATAGCCTCCATCTTGACGATATTTATTGAGAAGCTTTTTTAAGGTAGCAAACAATCCAAAAAAAAAAAATATGTATTTCACAGTATGGAGAGACATGACCTTAGTTTATTCAGTTACCTGCATTATCTTGACCACTACATGTATGTTTTAGCTGAATTCTTAGAAATTAATTCACAAACCTACAAGAACCATCTTAAAGTCGAAACTTTTTAATACACAACCCATTTTTCCCACTTAGGGATATTGACAAAGTTTTTTCTATATAAGCGTACAGCAACGAAACTGAATTAACCCAAATAATAAAAACACTAACGAACTTTACTTATTTATCCCACCTCTTTAGATAGATATGGAGACATACAAAAAAAATCACGAGAAACCTGTCTATATAAATAAAGTTTACGAATATACAGTACATGTAATAATAATAATCAACAGTTCACCAGTTGAACCCACACACAATTTTACTGTAATTCTTATCAGTTTGTGAAAATATTTTTTTTTTTTGTGTTAACCGTCTTTCGTTTAGGGTTGATTTTTTATTTTATTTTACTAGACTACGAATATAACAACAACACGCAAATACCAAGTAAACCCTCTGAGCAAAAAAAAAATAAAATAAAAACATGGATCGAATTTACAAAGGTAACGAAAATAGAAAATTGAATTAAAAATTAAAATTAAATGAAAATATTAAATTTTGTGACCCAAACTAATGATTTCAAGCTTCTATTTACGTTTGAAACGATTACCATTTTTGTGTGGTGAACTAAACTTGCTAATCAGGTTTAGTGATCAACAATGGTAATTGAAAGTGGTGATAAAAAATTCAAAGGTTATTTAATATGTCAATATGATCCTTTTTTAATCCTTTTTTTGTTGTTTTTTGTTTTTTGGTGCTTTGAAGTGAAAGTTATATCTCGCTAATATCTGAATCTAAATTTATTTATATTGCGTATTTACCTTGTGATAATCTTTCGTCAAAATGTGGGTTTAATTTTAAAATTAAACTTTATAAATACCAGATCATTCACTCAGCAAAGAGTTATCCTTTTGTACGTTTTTAGAAGTAATGGAATACAGTGTTACAGTGTTTAAAATTTAATTGAAAATTGTGTCTTGTGAAATACCATTTGGAAAAAACACTGTGAATATGGTGTACGAATGTGGTATATGTCAGTCAAATATTAGTTCAATAGTTTCCTACCATAAACATTTATATTTGCATAGAGGAAAAATAATATCGAATTTAAGTGTTTGTGGACCAATTTCATCAAAACAAAATTTCAATATACTTATTTGCTTTTAATGTTCATTGGCATAGAATGAATTACTTTTCAATTAATTAAAAATGAAAATTTTTGAATGTGGAGTCGACGGAGAATGGGACTGTTTTAAGTGTAGTTTGTGTAAATTCAAAATAAATAACTTCAAATTTCAGTTAAAAGCATAAGGGAAAAAATTAAATGTCCAGGTCGAAATTGTAAACGGTATTTTACAAATCTATCAAGTTTTAGTGTTCACTGTTTTAGGTTTCAGAAAACAGATAACACCAAGTGGAGTTTAATTTGCGAAAGTAAAAATGGTTAAGAAATTGACAACACAGAAAACACCAATAAATTTATTAAATTCACATACCGTTGCTGAAAACGTCAAAGTAGAAGAGAAATGTTTCAGTTTATTATTCACTAATCTTAAATATACATATAAGATTTGCCTTTGAAGTTTGTAGTGGAGATGGATCCAACAAACAAAAAAAAAATTATCGTTTCCGACCATAACTGCTATTATCGACAAAGATAAATAACAAGATTTATCGTACATGTAATTATTGGTCGGTCATGGACGCTCGAAGAGGATAGACGTGTTTTGATCGTCTTCTTTGAAAATTTAAATTAATTTATTTATTTATTTGATTTGGTGTGAAGTATTGTATATATTTTATATATTTTAATTTAATTTAATTTACATTATAATTAAAAAGTGTCGTGAGGGATTTTTAGTTTGAATGTGTGTTATCGTGGTTTTATTTGCACGCGTAATAAGTAGTTTCGCTTAAATGAAATAATACCTTGCGTTATTTTGTTTAATGAACTTCATGTGCAGTGAATATATTTATTAAACGAGTGTAGTGGAAAGTAAATTAATGTAAAGTGGATGCAAAATAAATTGAACAAGGAGACATGTGTTCAATAACGGTACTGCCCAGGTACCGTTAGACAGGTATTTTCATACTACGTGTATTGTTCAATAATTATGAAGAAACATTTTTTTTGTTGTTTCTTTTATTTTATGCAGTGTGATATACAGTTAAATATTTCTAGTTAATACATGGACATTATTGTAGATCATACTATTCAGTTCTAATTTTTCTGCTCTTGTTAATAGTTGTTTTTATGTATGGTATAAAACTAGAAATTGTTTGTTTGCAGCAGGTATGTATTTTTGTGGACGCAGAGAAATGTACGTGTGTTCGATTCAAGTGGGATTCTTCTACTTCATGTAATCGAGTGCGTTTCATAACGAACTGTTTATTTGTGAATGCCAAGAAAGCCTCAAATTCCATTGCGAATTAAAGTTTATCAGTCAAAATAACTTGAGATGCAAATTTAAAATCGGTGGTTGTGTGCACGAGATACCCAACGGAGTTAGTCAAAATTTTACTTAACAAAACGTGTGTCTATGTTAGTGGACTGCCATAAATATTAACAAAAGGGGTCCCATTTGAAACGCGATATTTTAAAACGCGATTTGACAAAACGCGATATTTCAAAACGCGATTTCCTAGTTCTGATCGTACATGTTCAATTTCATCATTTTGGTGAAGGAAATTTTTATTAAATAGTAATTATTATTATTTTAATTTTTATTATTAATTTTAAAATATCGCGTTTTGTACCATATCGCGTTTTGAAATATCGCGTTTTATACCATATCGCGTTTTTAAATATCGCGTTTTGTACCATATCGCTTTTTGTACCATATCGCGTTTTGATATATCGCATTTTGAAATATCGCGTTTTGTACCATATCGCGTTTCGTAATATCGCTATTGTTTCTTTATTGTTTCTTTCGTATCCAAATATTTGTAAGTGCTATGTAATTGAATAAGACGAGTACGCACACGAAATAAACACAAGTAAAAGTATGTTTGGTCATGAATTGGAAACAATTTTGATGAAATGCATTGACAGAATATAAAATTAGAAGTTTGGAATTTGAAATTTAAAATTTAGGATTTAAAGTTTGAAGTTTGGAATTTGGAATTTGAAATTTGAAGTTTGGAATTTGGGATTTAAAATTTGGAATTTGGAATTAGAAATTTTAAGTTTGGAATTTGAGATTTTAAATTTGAACTTTCGGGTATGTTGGAATTTGAATTTTGAAATCTGCAATTTGGAATTTGGAAGTTAAATTTGGAATTTAAGGTTTCAAATTTTTAATTTGGAATTGAAAATTTGAAATTTGAATTTTCGAATTTAGAATTTTGGATTTAAAATTTGAAATTTAAAATATGAAATTTAGGATTTGAAATTTGAAATTAGAAGTTTTGAATTTGAGATTTGGAGTTTGAAGTTTGAAGTTTGGAATTTGGAATTTGGGATTTGGGATTTGGGATTTGGGATTTAAAACTTGAAGTTTAAAATATGAAACTTGGAATATGAAATTTTGGGATTTTGGATTTGAAATTTGGAATTTGAAGTTTTAAATTTGGAATTTGAAGTTTGAAATTTAGAATTTGAAATTTGAAATTTGAAATTTGAAATTTGGAATTTAGAATTTGAAATTTGGAATTGAAAATTTGGTATTTGAAGTTTGGGCTTTGAAATTAAAAGTTTGGAATTTCAAATTTCAAATCTAGAATATGAAATTTTGAATTTAAAATTTAGGATTTAAAGTTTGGAATTTGAAATTTGAAATTTAAAATTTGAGATTTTAAATTAAAAATTTGGGAGTTGGAATTTGGAATTTGAATTTTGAGATTTGGAATTAGGAGTTTGGAATTTGAAATTTAAAATTTGGAATTTAGAATTTGAAATTTGGAATTGAAAATTTGGGATTTGAAGCTTGGGCTTTGAAATTAAAAGTTTGGAATTTCAAATTTCAAATCTAGAATATGAAATTTTGAATTTAAAATTTAGGATTTAAAGTTTGGAATTTGAAATTTGAAATTTAAAATTTGAGATTTTAAATTAAAAATTTGGGGGTTGGAATTTGGAATTTGAATTTTGAAATTTGGAATTAGGAGTTTGGAATTTGAAATTTAAAATTTGGAATATAAAATTTAAGACTTTAAATCTGCAAATTGGAATTTGAAATTTGGAACGACCTTGTCGTTTCTCTCAACGTTCAAGAAACTTTGATTAAACGAAGATTTATTTCACAAGTTGCACAGATCTATGATTGTTTGGTTTTTGACACTTATCATTTAAATCACCAAAATCTTATTTCAAAGATTTTGGGCTCTCAAGATTTAGTGGGATCAGGAAGTTTATGTTGCAGTAGCAAAGTAATAGATTTAAATCAGATATCAACTGTCTGAAATATGCGAGTTAATCATACCTCGCTACTTATCTGATGGACTAGAAGGTGTAACTATATACGAAACCCTTGGATTTTCGGATGATAGTGAGGATACCTTTGCCGCCGTAGATTACTCTAGTATTATCAATATACACAGGGACAGGTAGTTGGATTTTGGGATTTTGGATTTTAAATTTGGATTTTGGAATTTGGAATTTAGAACTTGAAATTTGGGCTTTGAAATTAAAAGTTTGGAATTTCAAATTTCAAATCTAGGACATGAAATTTTGAATTTCAAATTTAGGATTTAAAGTTTGGAAGATGAAATTTGAAATTTAAAATTTGAGATTTTAAATTAAAAATTTGGGGGTTGGAATTTGGAATTTGAATTTTGAAATTTGGAATTAGGAGTTTGGAATTTGAAATTTAAAATTTGGAATATGAAATTTAAGACTTTAAATCTGCAAATTGGAATTTGAAATTTGGAAGTTAACTTCCGAATTTAGAATTTCAAATTTTGAATTTGGAATTGGAAATTTGAATTTTGTAATTTTGGGATTTTAAATTTTAAATATGAAATTTAGAATGTGAAATTTGGAATTTGGAATTTGGAATTTGGAATTAGAAATTTTGAATTTGAGATTTGGAATTTGAAGTTTATAATTTGGAATTTGGAATTTAAAATTTGAAGTTTAAAATATGAAACTTGGAATATGAAATTTTGGAATTTGGTATTTTGAAATTTGGAATTTGAAGTTTTAAATTTGGAATTTGGAATTTGAAGTTTTAAATTTACTATTTATAATTTGAAATTTGGAATTTAGAATTTGAAATTTGGAATTGAAAATTTGGGATTTGAAGATTGGGCTTTGAAATCAAACGTTTGGAATTTGAAATTTCAAATTTAGAATATGAAATTTTGAATTTAAAATTTAGGAATTAAAATTTGAAATTAAAAATTAGAGATTTTAAATTAAAAATTTGGGGGTTGGAATTTGGAATTTGAATTATGAAATTTGGAATTAGAAGTTTGGAATTTGAAATTTAAAATTTGGAATATGAAATTTAAGACTTTAAATGTGCAAATTGGAATTTGGAATTTAGAAGTTAACTTCGGAATTTAGAATTTCGAATTTTGAATTTGGAATTGGAAATTTGAATTTTGTAATTTTGGATTTGAAATTTTAAATTTTAAATATGAAATTTAGAATTTGAAATTTAGAATTTGAAATTTGGAATTTGGAATTAGAAATTTAGAATTTGAGATTTGGAATTTGAAGTTTGTAATTTGGAATTTTGGATTTAAAATTTGAAGTTTAAAATATGAAACTTGGAATATGAAATTTTGGAATTTGGTATTTTCAAATTTGGAATTTGAAGTTTAAAATTTACTATTTGTAATTTGAAATTTGGAATTTAGAATTTTAAATTTGGAATTGAAAATTTGGGATTTGAAGTTTGGGCTTTGAAATTAAAAGTTTGAAATTTGAAATTTCAAATTTAGAATATGAAATTTTGAATTTAAAATTTAGGATTAAAAATTTGGAATTTGAAATTTGAAATTAAAAATTTGAAGTTTCAAATTAGAGATTTAAGATTTGAAATTTGGGGTTTGGAATTTGGAATTTGAATTTTGAAATTTGGAATTAGGAGTTTGGAATTTGAAATTTAAAATTTGGAATATTAAATTTAAGACTTTAAATCTGCAAATTGGAATTTGAAATTTGGAATTTAGAATTTCAAAGTTTGAATTTGGAATTGGAAATTTGACTTTTGGAATTTAGAATTTGGGATTTAAAATTTGAAGTTTAAAATATGAAACTTGGAATAGGTATGATATTTTGGATTTTAGGATTTGGTATTTGAAATTTGGAATATGGAATGTAGGGTATGAAATGTGGAATTTGAAGTTTGAAATTTACCATTTAAAATTTGATATTTGGAGTTTAAAATTTAGAATTTGAAATTTAGAATTTGAAGTCTGTAATTTGGAATTTGACATTTAAAATTTATTTTTTTATTCGTTCAAGGTGAAGGGTTTTTGGATTCAAATAGTTTGTTCATATCACTGTTGGTTGGGGCAAGTTTAATAAAGTTTCAGATTTCTAAATCAAAATGATTCTGAATTTAAAGTTATATATCTTCTTCTAGCGGGAATTTTGTTTAGTAGATTGTGCGCTTAAAATTAAAATAAAGTATATTAGCCAAGTAATATATTTGTGGTAATTGTTTGTCATATATGGTGCTAATAAGAACATACTAATGTGGATACTCAAATTATTTAATTTAATTTAGTTTGGACAACTTAATGATGTTATTATTTAATGAGTTCCAGATCTAATTAAAATTATTTCGCAGTGGGATTTTAAGCGGAATGGATATAAGCAATAATTATATATATATTATATATATATATATATATATATATATATATATATATATATATTATATATTATATATATATATATATATATATATATATATATATATATATATATAATTTAAATCCAAATGCCATTCTTCAAACACCTTTACTTCCACGTGGTTTTAATTTGGCCTGGTGGCATCATCGGCCCTATTTTTTTGAGAATTGTTATGGTTTCTGATGACCGCTACAGAAAAAATATGCACAATTTTTTTTAGCGCGAGTTGAATCATTTTGATCTGAACAACATGTGATTTCGGCAATGCTGTGCAACATGCCATACCACTGATGAAATAATCAACTTATTGAAAGATTCTTTTTCAGATCACGTAATTTCTCGTTTTCGCGATGTTGTTTGGCCACCAAGATCATGTGATGTAATATCTCTGGTAACTATGCTGTTTTTATTTATGGGGGTGTGTTAAAACATTTAAATAGGTTTATTTAAAGAATCTAACGAATTTATATAAAATAAAAATTATTGATATAATTGTCAATACCCGGACTCCGGTGGTGGCCAATTTTAACTATCGTTAAAAAACAAAACCTAACCTATACCTTTTGTAAATAAATCATTGTGGATAAACCAAAAATAAATGTTCTCCCATTTTCATATGACCGTCCTTGCCCAGCAATATTTTGATTCGAATCGCGTTTCTGTTTGGTAAGCAACAAATTTTATTAACGAGAAGTGGAAAGAATGTCTAAATGATATCAAAATTTAATCTCCCAAAAAGAAGCGAGTGGAATGAGAAAAGGAATGTATATAATAAGAGAAAAACAGAATAAGTGCTTTTATTTTCCATATTGAAAGCTTTTTTGTTTGGTATTCAATTTTTATCGTTGTTGTACTATACTGAAAATTAAATTTTCCTGTTTTTCTTTTGTTATCGTTGTTTTTGTAATTCCAAGTTGGTTTTTATGATTTTTAATTTTTTTTTTGTATGATATTTTCTGTATAATTGGAAATCATAAAGAATTAAATTTTAATTTATGCTTGTCAACTAAGCGTTTTCTGATTTTTAAATGATCACGTGCGAAAATTTGTTTTGGTTAAGTGCTTATGTATAGATAACAATTTATTTTTAATTTTTTTTTGGATCAACAAACTTAAAAGCTTTTTCTCGTTTATTAAACAAAACAAAAATATGAACAAATCTGGTGGTGATTTTACTTCGATTATTGTTGTTTTTTATATTGTATAAATTCATTTTGATAACTTGTCATTTACACAAATATTAAAATTAATTCCAACTAATTAATTTTTATTTTTAATTCTTAGAAACGGAAGAGATAAGGGTAATTGACGTGCTAGAAAATCAATTTATTAAAGTTTGTTTTTGTCTGTATGTATAAGGTACATATAGTGATTTAGCTGCTCTTTATTTTACTCTACGTAAACTACAGTACCACCGGCAAAAAAACCCTGTTGCTGAATACTGAATCTACATTGTTCAAGCTTAGTAAAAAAATGATCTGTATAATTACCTTACATTCTCACGGTATAAGACACACCATGATTTATGTAAGTTAATAATATCGAACAAGTTTCATTGTTGAATGTATATCTGGACGTCTGGATATCTGGTTGTCTGAAGGTTTGGTTGTCTGTACCCATAGTATCTCGAGAACAGCTTGCGCGTTTTGGATTTTTGTTCCCCAATCCCTTTCTATGGTCAATGCGGAGATTTGAAAAGCTTTTGATGACTGTACGTCAAGAGGGCGGAGTACCTGCCCGATTTTTTTATTAAGTATAAAATCGATAAGTTCAAATATTTAGGAATGTGTATTTCACTTTTTGTTTTACAAGTTCTGGTTATCGTTAAACTTGGTTATTTCTATTCCACAACAACAACCCAAAGAGATCTAACTCCGCTAACAGGAAAATTTCAATTCTTTGAGAAAATCATGAAAAGAATATAAATTGTAATTATATGACGTTTACATGTTGAACTAACCGAAACTAATTTATTGCTTTTAAATTTATTTCACTGAATTTGTAAATTCACCTACTACATAATCTTCTGTTATTGTAATATTTAATCACTCACTTTTTCAGTCTGATTTTATTTTCCCTAGATATTCTTTACCGAATATATTTAGTATTTCGTAAAGGCTTACTGTTCTTCATCCGAAATTAACATAATTTTATTTACTAAAGGCAACCTCCATTATTCAACAAAAAAAAATCGCTTTTGCTTGTCATCGAAGCTTGACGATAGGATTTTAAGTGATAACGACGACATTTTAATTTTCACAACAATAAACTTAACCTTCATTGATTTACGTTTTACATAAAAACAACAAAACAAAATTAAATTCTTCTCTAGGTATTAAATTATCTACAAAACAGTAACGAAAAAAAATAAAAAGGACAACAATGAATGGGGATAGCCGATCCTTATTTTTATTAAATTTTCTTCTTAAATTTTGATTATATTTTGGAAACTATGTTCGACTTGCTGTCCAGCTTTTAATTTGAAATTCGAGAGTTGATTTGTTGTTTTGGTAAATAAAAACGAAAAGCACTTTAGCGAAAATTATCAGCACAAAAACACATTTTCCTTTCTGTCTGAATTCAAATTACAATTCTATTGTACAAGCTCTTTAAGCAATTATCTTTAAAACGAAAACAGAAATAACCTAATTTATCTTGTACACGTTTCAATGTGCGGCTGGAAACATAAAAATAAAAACGAAGAATATTTTTCATTTCATTGTATCTGCCTCAATTTTTTTTTTTTTTTGTATGACAAAGATTTTCGTCTCAATTCCTTCCTTCCTATTTATAATAAATACGTATGGGTAGTACGAGTACATATAAAGATAATGTCCATTTAAACTTTATTTGTCCTTTCATCAACTCTTGGCTCTTTTTCGAGATTTTTTTTTTTTGCTGTCGTTGCATGAAATTGACACAATCGATTATTTTGAACACTCAACAAATAATTCTGATGGTGATTGAAAGGAAATTGATCGTTCGATTTATTTTTTGGGATTTTGATTTTGAGTTTGGCATTTACTTGACTTTTTATTTTTTTCATTTCGTTTCAACATGTCATTTGAGTGATAATAGGTTAAAACTATATAGGGGTGGTTTACTTTTAGGCAAAGCTTATTAAAGCCTGTATGTATATCAAACCAATAAAAGTTAAATCATATGACGTAAAAAGTTTTTTTTTTTTTTTTTTTTGGTTTGATACTTTTATCAGTTAAATGGGATATAAAACTTAGGTACAGAATTCAGAAAAATGTGAAGTATTAAGATAAATTGGATATCCAAAAGGCTTATAAATATCTTTATTTCACTGACAGTTACATAAATGTATTTTAAATCAGTATTGTGTCCGATATGCTAATCTTAAAATTTTTAACAACTTTAAAATTGATGTCGATATTTTTCTCTTACTAGAACATTGGATTATAATCAATCTATGTATATGTATTATAACCTATTTAAACTGACAATAACTCCATTGTTGTAGAGGTTTGTGTAATAAACCTAAAATTCTTAACCAAATGTAATGAAATTTACTTTGTACGGGATAAGGTTATGATTTATTGATAGTAATTTGTGTATCTCTATAATTAGTGAAATAGTTTTGTTTTCGTTTTAAATATTTCTATTAATGTTAACATAGCAGAATAATGGCATGCAATTGTAGCGAAAATATTAAATATAATTTTCTCTACCAATATTTAAAAACAGTTGAATTCCTTCTCTCGTAGTACGCATCACCGTAGTTTTCCACTTATGTAATTTTTGTAAGTCTTAGATAAAAGATCAGAACGTGTTTAGCTGCTAAAATTTGTAACAAAAGAAACAATGCAAGGCTTTTGGTGAGAATGCATTGTCCAGAGCGAGTGTGTATGATATATTACTTTACAACCTTACTTTGTAAAATGCTAAAATGTAAAATGTAAAATGTAAAATGTAAATGTAAAATGTAAAATGTAAAATGCTAAAATGTAAAATGTAAAATGTAAAAATGTACAAATGTAAAATGTAAAATGTAAAATGTTAAAATGATGTAAAATGTAAAATGTAAAATGTAAAATGTAAAATGTAAAATGTAAAATGTAAAATGTAAAATGTAAAATGTAAAATGTAAAAATGTAAAATGTAAAATGTAAAATGTAAAATGTAAAATTGTAAAATGTAAAATGTAAAATGTAAAATGTAAATGTAAAAATGTAAAAGTAAAATGTAAAAATGTAAAATGTAAAATGTAAAATGTTAAAATGTAAAATGTAAAATGTAAAAGATGTAAAATGTAAAATGTAAAATGTAAAATGTAAAATGTAAAATGTAAAATGTAAAATGTAAAATGTAAAATGTAAAATGTAAAATGTAAAATGTAAAATGTAAAATGTAAAATGTAAAATGTTAAAATGTAAAATGTAAAATGTAAATGTAAATGTAAAATGTAAAATGTAAAATGTAAAATGTAAAATGTAAAATGTAAAATGTAAAATGTAAAATGTAAAAGTAGAATGTAAAATGTAAAATGTAAAATGTAAAATGTAAAATGTAAAATGTAAAATGTAAAATGTAAAATGTAAAATGTAAAAATGTAAATGTAAATGTAAAATGTAAAATGTAAAATGTATAAATGTAAAATGTAATATGTAAAATGTAAAATGTAAAATGTAAAATGTAAAATGTAAAATGTAAAAAAAGTAAAATGTAAATGTAAAATGTAAAATGTAAAATGTAAAATGTAAAATGTAAAATGTAAATGTAAAATGTAAAATGTAAAATGTAAAATGTAAAAGTGTAAAATGTAAAATGTAAAATGTAAAATGTAAAATGTAATTAAAATGTAAAATGTAAAATGTAAAATGTAAAATTGTAAAAATGTAAAATGTAAAATGTAAAATGTAAAATGTAAAATGTAAAATGTAAAATGTAAATGTAAAATGTAAAATGTAAATTGTAAAATGTAAAATGTAAAATGTAAAATGTAAAATGTAAAATGTAAAATGTAAAATGTAAATGTAAAATGTAAAATGTAAAATGTAAAATGTAAAATGTAAAATGTAAAATGTAAAATGTAAAAATGTAAAATGTAAAATGTAAAATGTAAAATGTAAATGTAAAATGTAAAATGTAAAATGTAAAATGTAAAATGTAAAATGTAAAATGTAAAATATAATATTATAATATGTAAAATTAATATAATATATATATATAATATATAATATATAATATATAATATATAATATATAATATATAATATATAATATAATATATAATATATATATATAATATTAATATATAATATATAATATATAATATATAATATATATATATAATATATATAATATAATATATAATATATAATATATAATTATATAATATATAATAATATATAATTATGTTAAATTGTTTAATGTGTGAAAACGTAATATGCTTTTGTGATTCGTCAGGGACCTTCTTTAAATAAGCGGCGCTCAATATATGTCTGTATGCAGCATTCTGTCTATTACGTTATAACCTAACTTTTCTAAATAGCACCTCTATTGGTTTTGAACACGACATATTATGTGCCGCTAGGGGTTTGTAACTCAAAAAGCCTAACATGGAACATTTTATCGACATACGATTCATCACGTTTAGTGTTTGTCTCCTCGTATGCTTTACAATTAACCGAACAGTTGATCGAGTTCAAATATAATTTTATTGTCGTTCCCAAATTTATAATGGTATTTCAAAATGCCAGTACAAACATTTTCAGGACTGATAAAACATGAATTTTACAATAGTCCGAAGGACAATTAATTGACTAAAAAGGTTAAAGATTTTATATTATTTATATCGAAATTTTGGATTACGGATGTACCGACCATAAATATACTGGTGAAAATTAGGTTCATTTAAGGACACATTTATAAATTGAGATAACATTTTACGGTCTAATGAATCAAGAAATTAAAGAAAAAAAAAGTTTATTGGGAAAAGTCTTATCTTGAGATAAGTAATTGAATTATAAGCAAAATAAAATGTTATTTGTCGTTCTGTGTTGTATAGAATTTTGCTAAAATAAATATTTTATAGACGTAGCTGAATGTAAAATGATTTTTATATTATTGTTTATATTATTTGAAAAAAATTACTCCTAAAAATGGTTATTAATAATTTTACGAGATAATAGGACTTTATATTCAATTTTAGTATATCATCAAAAATTGAAACAAATAAAAAAATTTATTACCTATGTATTTTCTTAATCTTGCATGTAGGCATGTATAAACAATAATTTGTATTTTACGTACTCCAAGAAGGTTTCTTTCAATAAGTAGCTAAGGTTAAATAGGTTTGAAATAAACCTATTTATGTGATTATGAAAATAACTCATATGAAATGATATGTAAGAAAATAAAATTCCATACCAGTCGCTGGCTTATAAGTTTTCTAAAATAAATTAGAAAAGTCAAGTATTTTTATTATTTATAATTGAAATCAAAATCACTATAAAATCTTTGGGCGTCTTTTTAGAAAAATTGTAAGACTTCGAAAGGTGCGTAATGTTATTTTAAGAACGTACCGTCAAAAAGAAACTTTATAAAATCAGAATAACTTTAACATTTTTTATTCATTCTCTTATTTTTGTTTTTTTAAGAAAATAAATTTAACTTTATGGTTGACATATTTAAAAATATAAAACATAATTAATTTCTTTGTCTATTAGAAAACATAGAAATGCCATTTAATATTTTTTGTTTATATATTTTAATTATTTTAATACATATTTGGGTAAATTTCTCGTTTATAAATGACGACGTACGTACGATGCGCAAATGCGAAAAATCACATAATAGCCGATTTATATGTAAGAAGATCCAACGTCAGGAAAAAAAGGTGAAATACAACAATGGACTATGCAAATTTTTTATTCAAACCAATCTTCACTTTACCAAACAGTCCTAAATCGTATTTCGTAGACAAACGACATATATTTAGACAGCTCATAAAAAAAAAATTCCTATACAAATTAGTGGGGCGAGTAGATAAGAGAGAAGGAAATGAAAGGAATTTTATTGGTTCCACTGTTTCTTAATATTAATTATTATAAATTATAAATTATAAATTATAAATTATAAATTATAAATTATAAATTATAAATTATAAATTATAAATTATAAATTATAAATTATAAATTATAAATTATAAATTATAAATTATAAATTATAAATTATAAATTATAAATTATAAATTATTATAAATTATAAATTATAAATTATAAATTATAAATTATAAATTATAAATTATAAATTATAAATTATAAATTATAAATTATAAATTATAAATTATAAATTATAAATTATAAATTATAAATTATAAATTATAAATTATAAATTATAAATTATAAATTATAAATTATAAATTATAAATTATAAATTATAAATTATAAATTATAAATTATAAATTATAAATTATAAATTATAAATTATAAATTATAAATTATAAATTATAAATTATAAATTATAAATTATAAATTATAAATTATAAATTATAAATTATAAATCAAAAAATTATAAATTATAAATTATAAATTATAAATTATAAATCAAAAAATTATAAATTATAAATTATAAATTATAAATTATAAATTATAAATTATAAATTATAAATTATAAATTATAAATTATAAATTATAAATTATAAATTATAAATTATAAATTATAAATTATAAATTATAAATTATAAATCAAAAATTATAAATTATAAATTATAATTATAAATTATAAATTATAAATTATAAATTATAAATTATAAATTATAAATTATAAATTATAAATTATAAATTATAAATTATAAATTATAAATTATAAATTATAAATTATAAATTATAAATTATAAATTATAAATTATAAATTATAAATTATAAATTATAAATTATAAATTATAAATTATAAATTATAAATTATAAATTATAAATTATAAATTATAAATTATAAATTATAAATTATAAATTATAAATTATAAATTATAAATTATAAATTATAAATTATAAATTATAAATTATAAATTATAAATTATAAATTATAAATTATAAATTATAAATTATAAATTATAAATTATAAATTATAAATTATAAATTATAAATTATAAATTATAAATTATAAATTATAAATTATAAATTATAAATTATAAATTATAAATTATAAATTATAAATTATAAATTATAAATTATAAATTATAAATTATAAATTATAAATTATAAATTATAAATTATAAATTATAAATTATAAATTATAAATTATAAATTATAATTATAAATTATAATTATAATTATAATTATAAATTATAAATTATAAATTATAAATTATAAATTATAAATTATAAATTATAAATTATAAATTATAAATTATAAATATAAATTATAAATTATAAATTATAAATTATAAATTATAATTATAAATTATAAATTATAAATTATAAATTATAAATTATAAATTATAAATTATAAATTATAAATTATAAATTATAAATTATAAATTATAAATTATAAATTATAATTATAAATTATAAATTATAAATTATAAATTATAAATTATAAATTATAAATTATAAATTATAAATTATAAATTATAAATTATAAATTATAAATTATAAATTATAAATTA